>JAOYMZ010080878.1:0-11463 GCA_025802335.1 Pinguicula primuliflora
TGCACATGTGGTTGAACAAACAAGACAAGCACGCACTCCCCCAACTGTACTGGTGAACCTCACCCAAATTTTCTATAAACTTTAATATATGCATATCTATCCTATATCCACTACGATCAGGAAAAATAACGCCATTTAAAATTATGGCCATAACTCCCCTAGCATAATTTTGTACTATTCCTTCATCAGTGTTATAATCTATCACTATTTCTTCTAAAAATTTTCCTATAGAATTAATCTTCAAGTATTTTTCTTATATGTCAGTGCGCTGAACATTCATACCATACCACTCCAACATATATGCTTTTATACTGTTGTACGCCCATGAAACGTCGGCATCATTTCCAATTATGGGGAGGCCGTTAATTGGGAGTTCCCATATCATGGAAACATCCTGTAATGTTATCGTGCACTCTCCAAATGGCATCCAGAATGTGTGAGTTCGCGAATACCATCTATCAATCAACGTCGTCATAAAATGTCAATCTATCTGCAGAGAACAAGACAAATAGGCACCGTACAATCCAGTATTGACTATATATTGAACAACACGTGGGTGAAATCTCAATCCACGAAGTGATTTATCGGCACCCCTATGCTTAAGAGGGGTATCGATATCTATTTGCCCATTAATAATGAGCGTACTCCTATGCTGTGCCAAGTCCCCAATAATGTCTTGAGAGCTTGGCCGATACAGTCTGAAAAGTCAACTCTGGTCTTGTGTATAAGACACGATGATATCTAAAAAAATTTTACAATGAGAATAATGCATAATAATATAATCACAATAATTCTAATAATAAAAAAATATAAAAATATATTCTAACAAAAAAATATTTATAAAAAGAATACTTTAAATTACCTCTTTGCAGACTTTTGGTAGCTTGAAACAGCTTTTGCTTGCAAATCTAACCCAAATATGAGATAGTTTGAGGTTTGGTGTGAAAAATTAGAGGGAGGAGGACACTATATATAGGGTAGGCCGCACAGTTGTGCGGCCAATCTGTTTCTCGTCCCCCTGTCGGGCGGGAAATTCACTGCGCAGTTGGCAACTACGCGGAGCCCTGCCGCACAGTTGGCTACTGCGCGGCAGGACATTTCTGCAAAATCAAGGCTGACAGGACAAAGAAAAAAAATTCCACTTTTCTCACTCAATTTTGACCGTCTCCGATACACAATCATTAAATAATCTTTTAATTACCCAAAAAAAGTCATTAAATAATCTCTTTTTATGGAGCCGAACAATTGTTCTCATGACTAAAATGATTGTTGCATCAAATTTTCGGTACATATCATTTTCAGCCGATTTCATTAAATGATATGGTCAGATTTCAAAATAGCCATACAATAAAACCCGGAATCGGTGACTGATTTCGATACCAATGAAGAAATGTATGGGTTAGCTTAAGATTCATTTCAGGATCGTAAACCCACCCTTTTAATTTTTTTTTTCGAATGCCGCAAAGGAACTATAATTCGATATTGGATCCTCAGTTGTCCTTGACGGGCATTTCAAATTATCAATATAGTTTTTAGTAAAATTGGCTGAAAGGTTTTTGACCCAAAATTCTGTACAAGATTTTTGGATACACCTAAACTATTATGAGTGAATTCCAAAAGCACAATAGACTAGAAATAATTACTGTTATTTGATGATCTTCCAAACTAGAAAGGTGCTGGCAAATTAAAAGGAAAAGAATTTTAATATAAGTAGGATGTTCACCTCTACTCTCTGCACCTCTCCTAATAGAACAACAATGTCAGCCCCTACCATTCATACTTTCTTCCTACTTCTTCTCCTCTCCGTTGCTTTTCCACAGATGACGCTTGCTTGTTACCCAACTCTGGTCACTAACAAATTACCTACCAATAGTCTACCGTTGTGGTATCAATTTACAGTGAATGGTGTTGTAAAGCCAAGAAACAATCCACTATTACATGTTGGGAGAACTGATACAACACATGTTTGTCATATAAAAGATGTGTCGATCTATATTCTCGCGTGGGGGGCGAAAAGAGTACATTTTACCGCATACGATGAGCACACTTTCGCAATGTATTGTAATATTAGGAGAGGATGCATATGGGAAGTTCGCAAAGACGGCATCTATATTTATGATAATCCAAACTCCAAATTCAAGAAGGTATATCTCTGGGGGAAGCTATAAGAAATAAAGCTTTGGTTGTGTACCATTTTGAAGTATGGTTTTGCATGAGTGATTTATGTATAAATAAACGATTGTTCAATTGGTGGAAGGCAAATTCGAGATATATGCAAAATTATGTGTCATATACTAAAGTCCAAACACCTCATGAGCTATGTGATCATCATCAGAATTGACTCTATCGATGTATATAGCTCATGAGTTGATGACTAAAAGCTCTATGCTCTCACGACATTAAATCACTTACCACAGAAATGATTACATTAAATTATGTAAATAACAGAAGAATATTTGAGTCTGTATATTCAGGCTGCAAGGGAAATTTACATTAATGTAACAGTCTAAGGGTAAACAAAAAAGTTTATACCATGGCCATCTCTACCAAACATCACGAAAACTTGCTTGAATTCATTAATTTGATCATCTGTCAATACGGCCACATGTTTTGCTTTTCATGCTTTACCTGAAATCAGCCAAAGGCCGTGCATTGCATATGGTTGGAAGTGGCCCTTTATTCCCAACCCATGAGTACACATAACACACAGGGGTGGGCCCGGGCCCATTTTTTTCCAGTCTATGGATTAGCCCAATACTAAAAAAATATTTAAGAACTCAGCCCAGGTTAAAAAAAATTATTTGGCTCCGCCGCCCTTGCACATAACCCTGTTGGACCCCAGAAAATTGGGCCCAAATTGAAGTCATCAATTTTGACCAAGACACAACTTAAATTCAATTTTGGGTCGAATTTAAACAAAAGCCCATTCTGCTATGTTTGAAGCCCATGACCAGTATTTAAAATCCTAGATCTAGAATCTCTTGCTTATCTGTTTAGAACACTTTCATTTTTTTTATATACTTACCTAAAAAAAACTTTCATTTTTTTTATATATTTAAAGGTATGGAATCCTAATTCCATACGAGTCTCTCGAGCTCGTCCCTTCTCGTTTTCAGAAGAGTAAATTAGGCCAGTTTTCATGTTGAAATTTGAATTACAGATTTCTGCGATTCCGGCGAGTTTTAATCTCGGTCGTGTAGGTTTCATCTGGTTACTATGCCTATTATGACAATTTCTATGTCGCGTGTACCATAAATATATTTGGGGACCATGAAGCATTATTCTTTTTTTAAATTGACAGATCCGAAAACCGTACAACAACTGGTATCGTAATCTGATTTTTTTGTTCGGATATGCTTTCAAATCAGAA
The DNA here is from genome assembly GCA_025802335.1 of Pinguicula primuliflora. Classification (NCBI taxonomy): domain Eukaryota; kingdom Viridiplantae; phylum Streptophyta; class Magnoliopsida; order Lamiales; family Lentibulariaceae; genus Pinguicula; species Pinguicula primuliflora. Next base: position 3,371 of record JAOYMZ010080878.1, read on the forward strand.
ATACAAGCAATATTAGCTAGAAATTCTACTAGATCTACAAATAGTCGTCTTGAAATTTTGATGAGATCTAGACAAGCAGAACTCTATCATGTTTGGCTCGCATGACCAAGGGGCACTCATGGTCAAAAATCCCGGATCCTATAGATATTCAGGAGTGATCACAAAGTGGAACTCACGTGGATCGTGTGGTAGTGGTGTTGCTAAGAGGAAATCTGAGAAATGCAAGGCTAAAAAAAGTACGACGTGAGAATTGCGATTATTCTGGTCATACTATCTCGGTGTGTTTCAAGCTCAAGACTTGTGACCACTGCAAGGTGCAAGGTCACTCTTCACATAACTGTTTCAGGCTGCGTGATTTGAATAAATGTATGAAAAAGGGTCATGGATACTATGCTCATGCTGCTCAATCACCAATCGACTAGGACTATGACCCACATTCTGACTCTCATATGGCTGACATTGGGCATCAAGAAGTAACTCGTGCTCTCAAAGATGTATTTCAAGACTCCTCCTCTCCTGTTTTAGCTGATGATGAACTTGAGCATATAGGTACATTGTTTTTTCACAAAGCTCTTATGGTGTACTCTCTCTTGAAACCTGATGATTAGGTTGTAGACACGGGCACATCTTCACATATGTGCAATGACCTTATCATTCCTTGCCAACATAAAGCCAGTCAATCCCACACTTAGTGTCAGACAAGAGGATGGGGGATTGTTGTACCTAAACACACAGGCACCTGCGTCTTCAAATCACATTTGTGTCTTAGAGATGTCCTACATATTCCAGCTCTCTCTTTTAATCTACTTTTTGCATCTAAGCTCAGTTTCTAATCTGAATTTTTGATTTCTTTTTTCCCTTCGTTCTGTTTGTTGCAAGACCTCAGAACTAAGAGGGAGATCGCTTAAGAAGGGTGTATTTTGGTCTCTACATTTTGAACCAATCTAGCCTCATCCATCAGCCACACAAGAGCTTTCCGTTCTGCTGCACAAAGAGCTCACTCAACATTTGAAGAACCTTCTTTTGTCAAACTCTTTATTTTGTAATTCAAATGTTGTATCTAAGACTCCTAAACTTTCTGCATCATCTACAATATGGCATAAAAGACCGGGACACCCTTCTCATCCAGTTCTAAACAAACTTATTCCTAACAGCACGAACATAGAAGGGCCATGTGATGCTTGACATAGATCCAGGCGAGCACGACTACCATTTGCTCCCCATCTTGCAAATACTAAGGCTCCATTCGACTTGATTCATATGGATCTTCGGGGACAATATGCTGTCGAAACTACCACTGGGGCACAAAATTTTCTCACACTGGTGGATGATTTTAGCCGGACGACATGGCTATACCTCAAACAAAAATCGAAGTTTTGAACATTCTGGACATGTTTTTTAGCATGATTTCCATTCAGTTTCAAGTCACCATCACAATTTTTCGCAGTGACAATGTTACGGAGTTCACTAACCGACCTGTCACAAAATTAGTCAAATCTAAAGAGATCATACATCAATGCAGCATTGCTTATTCCCCACATCAGAATGACGTTCTAGAATGCAAGCATTGACACATGCTTGTAATGTCCTGAAGGCTATCATTTCACTCTAGTCTTCCAAAATGCTTTTGAGAAGAAGCGGTCCTAACATCTGCCATCACTTACCATCTCCTGTACTGCAATGGTAGAGCCCACATAAGCTTCTAATTGGAACACCTCCAGATTTAACTGGGTTGAGAGTATTCAGATGCTTATGCTATAATACTAACATTCAGCCATGCAAGACAAAGTTGGACCTGTGTGCTTCCAAGATATTCGTTGGATACTTGGGGTTAGTGCAGCATATTAAGTATATGATCTGGATAGCAACAGGATCACCCAATCATTGGATGTGATTTTCTATGAGCAAATCTTTCTATTCAAACTCGAGTCATCTAGTTCTCCATCTCAATTGCCTCTTCCTGCTATCCCATCCTCTACTCTTCCCACTCATCCTACACCTCATGTTATCCCATCTTCACCCCTTGCTATTCTGGATGGCCCCGATGTGAACACTATCCCTGCCGCACTTGATACCACATCTTTGGATGATGTTGAGCATACTCACCCATCTGAAGCTGACAATATCTCTGAGGTTATAACATCCACTTCCCTTGAAACAGATATACTGCCTACTGAGCCAAGGAGAAGTTCACAAGTTGTGACCAAACCTATTTGGCACCAAGATTATGAGATGGCATCACCTTGCCAACAGTTATCAACTCTCTCGCCCACAACACACTGCATGCTATCTACTACAAAAATGGTTGAGCCTCATACTTATTCCCAAGCAAAACGGGCTCCTGAGTGGTGCAAAGCCATGACATCTGAATTAGATGCCCTTGAAAGCAACAAGACCTGGACGTATAACTACCTTGCCATTAGGACAATATCTAATCAGCTGCAAATGGGTGTTTAAGGTGAATGCTCACCAGATGGGTCAGTTTCTCATCGCAAGGCACGACTTGTCGCAAAATGATACAACCAAGTGGGGGATTCACTTTAATGAAAGTTTTTCTCCATCTACCAAACACACAATCGTTCACATTCTATTAACTGCGGTCATTCATAGGTACATCAATAATGCATTTCTTCATGAGAAATTGGAAGACGAAGTCTACATGACTCCCCCTCCAAGATACATTGTGGATTCCCCCGTTCAAGTCTGTCTTCTCAACAAATCTATTTATGGATTAAAACAATCATCAAGGTAATGGAATACAGGGAGAAGTGTTTAGGAGAAGTAGGAGTTAAATGACTGATGACTCCTTTTAACACTATCCTGACGACGTGGAAGATGTTAGAGGAGTGGCGAAGTAGCATAGTAGTTTCACTCTATAAGAACAAAGGAGAGGTGCAACAATATGGCAATTATCGGGGTATTAAACTCCTAAGTCACACTATGAAATTATGGGAGAGAGTTTTTGAACTTAGACTATGGGGAGAAGTGTTTAGGAGAAGTATCAATTTGATTTTATGCCAGGGAGATTGACGATGGAAGCAATCCATATCCTTAGATGGCTAATAGAGAAATACCAGACACGTAAATAGAATCTCCATATGATCTTTATAGATCTAGAGAAGGCATATGACACTATACCATTAGAGGTTATTTGGGAATGTTTAGACACCAAGAAGGTCTCATGGATGTATGTGAGGGCTATACAAGATCTGTACGAAGGGGCGAAGACTAGTGTGTGGACTCCATTGGGAGAAACAAAGTATTTTTCAGTAGATATAAGATTGCATCAAGGGTCAGCACTGAGTCCATTTCTTTTCGCAGTAATTATGGATGTACTCTCTCAGGATCTACAGGATGAAGTACCATGGTGTAGGTCGTTTGCAGATGATATTGTCTTAGTGGCTGAGATGAAGGAGGAGGTCAATGCTAAGTTGGAGCGTTGAAGCGAGACATTGGAGGCTAAGGGTCTCCGATAGAGTCGCTCAAAGACGGAGTATATGAGATGCATTTTTGCCAATGAAATAGAGGAAAGTAGAATGCAAGTTATGATTGCGAATCAGACCCTCCAACAGAAAGATAGTTTCAAATATCTAGGATTTATCATACAAAAGGATGGATGTGTGGAAGACGATGTTACCCATCGCCTCAAGGCTAGATGGATGAAGTGGCAATCAGCTACTAGAGTGTTATACGATAAAAAAAGTCTCACTCAAGTTAAAAGGAAAATTTTATAGAACGGTTATAAGACCGACGATGCTCTATGGGTCAGAGTGTTGGGCTATGAGTCTCTCACATGTGCAGAAATTTGAAGTGGCGGAGATGCAGATGCTGAGGTGGATGTGTGGTCGCACGAGATTAGACAAGATTCCAAATAGGATCTTTAGAGACACACTAGGTGTCACATCTATAAGTCTCAAACTGAGGGAGACAAGATAACGGTGGTTTGGATATGTACGTAGAAGGAGTTTGGACGAGCCAATCAGGAGAGTCGAAGGATTACAAGTTGAAGGGCGATGAGGGCGGGGGAGACCTAAGAGGACATGGGATGAGCAGATTCGGTTAGATCTAATAGGATTAAATCTCTCCGAGGACATGACCTCTTGTAGGACGAGTTGGAGATGTCATATTACGGTTAAAGATACATAATATAGAGTAGTTATTTGCTCATTGACATCTAGACTGATAGGAATAAGTGAGACATACCAGTGGATAAGTTACATCTAACTGTATTTCATCGTGTAAGAGTAGAATGCAGTTATTTAGTTTGTTCGTTATTTGTGTAGGCACTTATTTTATCGGTATGTATTTGTGCATAGTTGGGGTAAGTAGTTATTTTAGTTATATTTGTTTCCCCTTTATTTTTATTTTTTTATTTTTTTTATTTTTTTTGAGCTGAGGGTCTCTACGGATACAATCTTCCCATCCTATTGAGGGATGAGAGTATAATTGCGCACATTCTACCCTCCCAGACCCTGCTTAAGAGCGAGATTTACTGGGTATGTTTGGTTTGGTTTTGGGTTATCAAGGTAGTGGAATAAGGAGCTCACGACTACTTTGCTTAGCTATGGTTTCCAGCAATCAGTGCAAGATCATTGCTTGTTCTTGCTTCAAAAAGAAGGCTATTTCCTGTCTTTGCTTGTTCATGTTGACGATGTCTTACTTGTTGGCAATTCTGTTACTGAAGCCAATAAAGTCAAGGTCTTTCTGCATGATCACATCAGTATAAAAGATCTCGGCGAGGCCAGCTATTATCTTGGAATTGAACTTCTCAATTCCTCTCTTGGCCTCTATGTTACGTAGAGGTGCTATATACTTGATATTATCACATATACTGGACTTCATGATGCGAATGAGGCATCCACACATCTTCCTCCTGGTCTTAGACTCACAAGTGACGGAGATACCGATGCATTATCTGATCCCTCGGATTACAGAAGCTTAATTGGCCGCCTGTTGTATCTCAACTTCACAAAACTAGATCTTAGCTATGTTGTGCAACAGCTCAGCCATTTCATGCAACACTCGTGGACCGAGCATTTGATTGCTGCTCTTCATGTGGTGTGATATGTGAAACGTTACCCTGCACTTACCCTATTTCTTCCTGCAAAGAATTCTATATCCTTAACAAGATATTCTAATGCAGACTGGGGATCAAGCCTAGACACAAACCATTCTATGGCCACTTTTTTGATTCAGCTCGGATCATTGACTATTTCCTAGAAAATGAAGAAGCGAACAATCATTTTTCGATCTTCCGTCGAAGCTGAATATCACAGCCTTGCCAGCACAATGAGTGAGCTGCGGTTGATCCCCTATATTCTCCCAGATCTCAAAGTATTAATCTCTTCCCCAATTCCATTACACTGTGATAATCAGGCCCCGCTACATCTCGTTGCCAACCCGATATTTCACGAAAGAACAAAGAATATCGAAATGGATTGTCACTTGATTCGTGATTAGTACAAAATTAGTTTCATACAGCCACTCTATCTACCGACCTCCCATCAACCCGCATACATTTTTACAAAGTCGCCATCGAATCTCCCGTTTCAAATTTTGCTGTCCAAAATGGGCTTAGGACTTGCTCATCCCACTCTATCTTGGGGAGGGGATGTTGAAATCGAGTAGGTGAACACCGAGAAAGCCGGGAAGAATGGATGGTGCTGCTCAATTTCAATTTCAATGCCGGGAGGATGATTTCCAGTTGTTAGTTGGGCCTTTTCTGATTTTCAGTTAATGTCCGATCTACGATTAGTTAATTACACTTGGATAATATTGTCGACGTGGAGTATTTACTCGGCCAAGATTGAGCTGGCCAAATTAGTGTGTATATAACATCATATGTGTAAACTTGATTTTTGATGAGTTCTATATCTTTGAGACGATTGCAGTATGCTGATGACACACTTATCTTCAGCAATGGAACGATGGCAGATGAAGGTATCAAGCTCTCTCTGCAAGTGCTTGAAATGATTAGTGGTCTGAAGATAAATTACCAAAAAACAAGGATCTGTGGAATAAATATTTCTCAAATGGAATTGCAAGATTTTGCTTAAACTCTTAGGTGCCAGATTGAGACTATACCATTTATCTATCTTGGTTTACCTATTGGGGAGAAAAACAATGGCTGCAAAATGTGGAAACCAACGATAGATAAGATCTCTCGTAAGTTGTCCAGTTGGGAAATGCACTACTTATCTTTTGGAGGCAGAGTGGTACTAATCAAAGTTGTTATTAACAGTATTCCTGTGCACTTGATGACAGTCTACAAAGCCCCTAAGACAATGTTGAAAAAACTGATCCAAAATGAAAGGAAGTTTATGTGGGGATCCACAGATGTGACATCTAGAAAAATATCCTGGGTGGCTTGGAATGAGATATGTCAAACAATGGAGGATGGTTATCTTGGTATAAAACATCTTGAGGGTTTTAATGAGGCTCTAGTAGCAAAATGGGGGTGGAGGTTACTACAAAATGATGACAGCCATATGTGGAAAGAGATTATTGAGTCAAAATATGGAGATTTGTATAGAACACTATATTTCGAAAGCTTTAGTCAATCCCTACATAACTACTCTAACTGGTAGAGAACGATGGTGAACCTTATTAGGATGGCTGAATGGTTTTGGAAAAACTGCCTCAGAAGATTGGGGGATAATCACGACACATACTTTTGGGAAGACTTATGGTGTCCAGGATATAGACTGTGTGATCTATGCCCAAAACTCTACTACCAAGCAAGAGATAAATTCATCATTATTGGTAAAAAATTCTCTAATGAGCAAAATGACTGGAATTCGGTATGGACAGATATGCAAAATCAGCCTTCTACACAATCTATAGCGGAGCTAACTATGCACATTCAGGATGTAGTGCTACTCAATGATCGGAAAGATAAATGGTCCTGGTTAGCAAGCAATTCCGCTCAATATACTGTGAAATCAGCGTATACGGATATCAGGATTACCTCAGGTCGAAAATCTTCTGCGAATAATCATTTTGCGAAACTGTGGAAGGGCAGGGGTCCTCTGAAAGAATCTGCATTTGTATGGAGAATGGCACTGGATAGGATCCCAACGGCTGACAACCTATAGTTAAGGGGCATTACAGGAGTTTCGATTGAATGTAAATTGTGTGGATTTAGCAATGAAAATGTTGCCCACCTCTTCTTCCTCTGTCCGAAAACAATTCTAGTCCGGAACAAACTCTATAACTGGTTGGGGTGCAATCGCCCTCCTCCTCATCTAGAGATATGGGTAAATTTTGAAAGGCATCTACAATCAATCTGCAAAAAAGAAGATGAAGATATCTGGATCACAATTTGGTCCACAACAATGTGGTGCATCTGGACAGCAAGAAACAAGAAAATTTTCAAATACAAAACCTTCGATTTAGACGAAATCTTGCACCGAATTCAACGGTGACTATGGGAATCGGTCCAGAAGGTAGGAGGAGCGACAAGCTACACATATTCAGATTGGGAGAGGCTGCCTGAAAGTTTTCTTAGTATACAATTCGGTTAGAAGGAAGAGACACTATGTTGAAGTTTTTGGTTTTCTAAGGAGGTCGGTTGTTTCTCCATTGGCTTTCACGTGGGTTTCTCTGTTTTCTCGTGTTAGAGCATTGAAACATTATGTAAACTAGATACGACCCGTGGCTAAAGCCACTACACAAAACTCAAATCATAGGTTGTAAACTTGAAAATTCAATGGATCACTGAAGACATAAACGGTGAACAAATGAAATGTCATCTGTCATATATACCGATTAATAATAGGATAAACATAATGAGTACAAAGATTAATTGATGAGATAAACCACAACCTAGCTCCTCCATGAAACATTGAATCAACTAGGATTTTGCCTGAAGATATCCCGTGAGATAACTTCAGGGATATTTGTCATTACTAAATAACCTAATTCTTGAATAGTCCTCCAGACAAAATATCAGCTGCCTTCTCGTAATCAACCGGAATAGTAACCTGACTACTCTTGGTACCATGAGATTCATCTTCGGCACCATTGCTGCAGAGATTCTCATCACCATCCTCGAACCTTCAATTTTCTTTTCCAACCTCGTCTTCAATCATGAA
>JAOYMZ010080899.1:0-11462 GCA_025802335.1 Pinguicula primuliflora
GAGATAGCTTGACATTTAGAATGAAGATCTGAATTAAAACATGGAGTTTAGGCTCAACTGAGCCTTGAATCTAAATATACTTAGCTCATGCTAAACAAGAAAAGCAGCCCATGGCAGCCACAGAAGTTGCTGATGCAGTCTACTTCTCCTGCCTCCTCTGGTTTTCTCCAATGAAGATGGAAAATCTAGTATCGCCTCCCTTGAGATAAAAATTCACCTCTCTGCTTCAAAGTAAAGCTATTCCAATGTGTAAGCCCTGGAAGGTGTGAGTTTAAACCCAGGTCCCTCGGATATGTACTAAGCAACAGAAATGTTGAAGGGTATTAGTGTCTTTCTCAGTCACAGGTGCACTGATTGCTGATATTGCATCTAGAATGTTCTCTTTGAGGGCTCAATTGGCAATGCACCCTGAATGTAACTTGAAGGGGAACAACCGACGTATATTGTGGCAAATCTCAAATTTATCCCTGCAACCGTTTAGGAGTTGTGCAACAATATGTGGACAGATGTATAATTGACTGCACTTTAGCTAACAGAATCAGCATTTTCCGTTATATCTCCTTGCAGCGGCTGATTCTGGCTGTGACTCCTTCATGACATTTGAAGAACACTTCTTGACCTAGCTCGTAGTGAAATTTCATATTTATCCTCCCAGTAAGTGTGAGATATGCACCGAGCAAGTTTACTGCAATAATTTTTAAGTTTTTGCCAAAAATATCTAGACAGCTTTTCACCAACTTTTGTATCCTTCTCCTTTCGGTAAATGGTCCTCTCCTTATGTTGTGGCTTGATCAGGTGCACCTGGACGTGTCTCAATTGATATCACACGTTGATACGTGCCTTGGACATTCAAAATGTGCACATATAAGCAGCTTAGGTCCGGTTTTGCACTTTGAACAGAGTTCCATCAAATCTGCACAATTCCTGGAATCTGGAACTCAGGTTTGCATCTTGCTGATATTTTTGTCCAGAATTATGTTGCAACTGCATAGAACTCGGCCTAGATGATTGCTGGTTGTGCCTTGATGGTACATAGCATTTAGGAGCTCCCAGAATGGATGTAAAGTCAGCACACAAGCCAAATTTGAGATGATTGAATCTGTTTTGCTCCAGTTCACCAAATTCGAGCTTTGCTACACATCAGTCCCTTACTGTTGTTTTTTGGCTCCTGAATTGGGTTGCACACTTGTTTAAAAATATCTTGCTTCATTCCAAGGTGTGCATAGATGATTTGTAGCATCCAGGAGATCAGAAAATGGCCAAGATCATTCTGGTTCTGCACAGAATGCATCTAAAATGTTGGTAATCCACCATAAAACCTGTGATTCACACCAGGTTGCTTAAAATAGGCTCTTGTCCTTCATTTATACAATTAAGCACGAAATGAGGTGCAAAATAGATGTTTAGGTAATTAAATCAATGAAAAGAATAAGTGAAATGAGCCTAAAAATACATATGAAATAGGCTCATCAAGCACCACAATCAAACAGGACATAAGCCATGTTGTCATATATACTCAAGTTACATGGCTAATGGTTGCAACAATTAGAAGGAACAATAAAGATTTAAAAATTTTCCCACTCTACATCAACCCTTCCCCAAATTTCCTTATCTATATTATTGAACCATCGTATTTCACATGCATAAAGATATAGTTCAAGAAGATACCTGTGATAACTTCCTCCGGTCTCTCATCCGCCTGCAAATGGGTAATAGCATAGAGTCTAGCCCTCCCCTATGGTTGCGGTGGTGGTGGTCGGAATCGTGGCACTATCTTAATTTGAGGAGCTACTGTAGTGGTCCTGTTAGGACAGCGAGCCTGCAAGTGTCCCTTCATCCCACAACTAAAGCACTGACGGTTGTCCACATAGCCTCCAGGGTCCGCCGCCAGCCGTGCATGAATGCTTGAGGATGGTGGTGGTGGGGGTTGGCGTGGTGGAGGGACAGACATTGGTGCACTCGTCATCTCCGTGCGTCGTGCCCGCTTATGAGCTTCATCCTCTCGGTCCAGCCTGGGTTCTATTTTTACTACCGTAGTCAGTAGTAGGTCAAAGTTATCGGTGATCACCCCATTAAGGGCAGTCTGGAATGAACCGCGTAGCCCACCAATGAAATGCGACATCTTCCACTCCGGATTATCCATAGTCTAGGGGGAGTACTTAGCCAAACTATGAAACCTCTCGTTATACTCCATCATGGACTCCCCGGCTGCTAAGCACAATGCATAAAGGCCAGCATCTACTGAGTCCTCCAAGCCAGTGGTATATATTTGCAGCGAAAAGCATCCTGAAAGGCCCTCCAGCTAACAAACTCTATCTTTGCTAGTCCCGGTGCGGTACTATCCCACCAATCAAAGGCTCGTCCCCCAAGATACTGAGCTGCCAGTTCCACTTTTAGTTCCTCCAGAGTCTCACAAGTATGCATGTTCCTTTCGAAACCCTTTATCCATGTCTTAGCATCCTCAGGGCCCTTATCGGCCCAAAAAGTAACAGTCTGCAACTTGTGCTCTCATGCTGTTGGGCTCGTCGCACGCTCCGGGTAAATCCGAGCCTGGTAAATCCGAACCTAAAATTGTCGAACTGGTGCCCGTAGCCGGAGGTGGAACCATCCTAGATGCAACTGTCGTAGCTAGGATAGCAAGGATGCGTAGTGTCTCAACAGGAAGCGCCGCCCATGGTATCGGCGAATTAGGCACCGGGGTCGCAGTCTGCAATCCCACCACTAGAGCTACCTCAGGTGCTACTGGTTGACCCCCTGCGAAATCCTGCCCTCTACTCTGGTAGCAACCAATGGCACATCATCTGGCACTGTCTGTCGTCTGCACACGCTCCTCCTTGGAGGCATGACCTGCGATCACAAACACGTTCAGTCACTTGGTTGATCCATTAAACTAAAGAACGCATCTTGATAACGTAGACAAATTCACATCCTCCCACTACCGAGGTAAATGGTAAATCTCGCTCTGATACCAAATGTAACGAACCAAATTCTCATCATCCGAATGAGTAAGGTTCATTAAGGCAGTACGACTTAAGAGTCATACCCGAGCCCAATACTTAACAACGTCATATAGAATAAATCCTTAAATCCCCGAATTTCACAATGATGCGTACAAAGTACTAGCCCAAAATAGAATCCATAATCTCATATTACATAACCGAATAAAGCTAAGCTCATAGACTAGAATTTCCGAGGGAAAATAATAGCATAAATTCTTCGTCATATGACTAGCTTCCACTTTCCCGGATACTCCAACTATCGCTCGTACCTGCTCGATTGGTCTCTGCACACTAATCAAATAGGTTGTGAGCTTCCCGCGGAAGCTTAGTAGGTATGCCGAATACTTAAGTGTTCCCACATATAATAAGAAAGATTTCCGTCACACAATAAATCATTTCAAAGAATTCAAAACACAATTGGAAACATAACAGCATATCAGTTTTCCTTCCTGTGTGTTTGAACCAATCTGTCCACTTGATTTTCGTAAGAAACACCATATGGCAATCACGTGCTTCAACTTAAAGTCATGCTTCACGTTTTAAAAGAAACTCACAGTAAGCATAAATGCAGAACCCATTTTCCCAGCTTACAGTTTTCAAAACTTGTAGTAGACCTAACCGAAACAGTAATAACATAACTCTTTCAACAAAATAGATTTTAGGTTCGTTCAGTGAGAGTTCACTGTTGACTCAAAGGTTTCATACCATGCCTAAGATAAGTTTTGAAATAACAAAACGTAAGTTAATTTATAAAGAGTTTACTAAAAGAATTTTAAAGGTTTAAAACAGTTCGTAATGTAGGTGGTTAGAACATCCTAACACAGAAAAACAAGGTATTGTTTCATAAACGTTTAAATCGAATGCTTTGTATAAAACCCACAAATTAATCTTCCTGGTTTCCTAATCCCAATTTGGTCCTCAACGAACCGTACTCATACCTCGGTGACGTTTTGTTGAACTTTCAAACAGTACTCAGACACTTAAGGTAGTAAATCGGCATACAAACGAAATTTCCAACAGCATATATAACAACCAGAGACACCCACAACTTCCAAACCACATTGCAACTTTCGGACCTTCCGTCTGCCTCTGCACCGGCCGCAGCAAAGTTAAAGACAGTGGCTTGGCCCGGGAGCAATCTTCGCGCTGTCTGGCCCTTCACTCAGCCTCCGTTCCGGCCTTAGCTAGGAGACAGACGACAACAGGGACAGAGCAGCCACCACACTGGACGCAGGGTGTCTCACCCCTTCGTCCCACACCTCCGTTTCCTCCACGACATGAACCCACATAAAATACACGTACAGTCCACATAAATCTCACAGCAATCAAGCCACATTGACAGAAGACATAAATCACAACAACATACTCAGTTCTAGTACTCAAGGCCGAGACTGGCGAGCCCCTGCTCAGTCCCCGGCCATTCTTCCACATTCTAGCTGGAGTAGGGAATGCCCAAATCTGGAATGGGGACAGAGCACCTAACTCGTATCCCTCCCCACACGAAAGTCTTGGACAACCTCCTTCTTCGTTCCCCTGGGTGTTGCTAGAAACGATAGTAGCGCCTCTCCCTCTTGTTCTCTTGCCCCGCCGCTGATATACCCTACAGAGTGCGAAAAGTGTGAACCCTAGAATCATAAATTTGATATATATATTGTGGTTTAAGTGTTGGGCTGGGCCTTATTTTCCTGGTTCCTAATTAAGGATTCATAAGCCCAAGTCCTTTAAAATTCATATAAGGTGTGAAATTTTCATACCTTACATCCCTCACACCTTGTTGATGGTTTGCAAATGCAATGCACCTATGTGTAAATATACACAGCCACAAGTAGTAATCTCACTAGCAAGTAAGAGTCATCTCGTAGTTCTAAAACAAGCTTTGTCCTAATACACTTTCAGAGTAACCACAATAATTTTGAGTTGCCACTACACTACTTAAACTTAAACACAACTAAAGTAAAATCAACATATCCGAAAGTTACTTGAATTGATCTCACAGAGGTCACAAATCCGAAACTTAGCAAGAGAAGTAGCAAAGATGTTCATTAGGATGGAAGAAGTTTAAGGACTCGGTTTCTTGCCTCCTTATGCACTCACAACTCTCATTTCTAATCTAATGTCTAGCTTTGCTCATATTGTATTATAAGACTCCAATGTAGCCAAAGTTCATGGTCAAGTCATTTGGCTACTCTAGACCTCAACACGAAGATTTCATAGACCTCAACCTCCACTTGGTGTATATTGGTGACAAAGAGCGGATAAGGACTATATCTTTATGTGGCACCACAAGTTAAGGGTGTTTTACCCCAGGGACGGTGGTGATAAGATGCCTAGTGTCGGAGTTCACCCTTTTGAGCGATTTCCTAGGCATACTCACCTCCATAAATGCGAATCTAGTGCACTTAGAACACATTCAAATGATAAACAAGCACCTTCATATAAGATTTGAGCAAATTAGAACACAAGACTAGATTAAATCACCATGAAATGCATAAGAGGCTCAACCGACCCTTAAACTACAAGGTTTAGCTCATGCTTAGAGCATGAGCTTGAAGATTCATAAGCTCAATACAAAAGAAATACATAAGAACCGAATAGAAAGCAAGATGAAGCCCTTCTTCCTTGAATTGCTTGAATCGCCTTTCTGCCGCCCCCTAGCAAGATAGATGTGTGTTCTCATCCTTGTGAGGAGCTCGTGTATGCCTAGGTCAAGAGTGGATAGTCAATTACCAGCTGGTCCCTTTGATTTTTCACTTGGCTCACTCAACTTGCAAGGATATGATAGTTTTTAGTCCATATTGTATACATTGTGTTGTGTTGAGTCTTTGACCCTCTTAGCAACGCTAAACACACATACTCCCTGAAGTGAAGTTGCTCAAGAGCTCTGGAGTTAGTTTTCGGTGAAATGACAAGGTCATCCTTCAAGTCGTTGAAGAGATACCAGTTGAGCAAGGGGTATAAGTGTCACCGCACACAGTCTGGACCACTTGTGCTATATCAGCTCCAAACTCGGTCATAAACTCTTTTTTCGTCTTCCTTGGAAATATAAAACTTGTAGAGAACTTCTTGGGGTAGCTCCTGGCCAAATTACAGATTTATCCCTGCTCGGGTTGATGAGATATTATTTTTGCAAGGTTGTTGAAGTAATTCCAATCATCTTTCCCAAAATGGCAAAACACCTTTTGAAGGAGTGTTTGGCCTTTTCCACAATTGTGTATCTTTGTCTCCAAGGCTTGCATAAACTTGTACTCTAGTGTGTGTATAATCGAGCTCCTCATTCAGTGACACAACTTTGGGAGGCCACACAATTGGAAGATTTCCAAGGAGAGGAGAAGACATCCATGAGAAGAGGCGCAACCTTGGAGCGGCTGGATTGTTCGGCTTCTATGGCTTTGTTTCTTATTCTCTTTGTAGTATTTGAAGCTCATGCCTTAAGCATGAGTTAATTTTTGAACCCTAGGCTCATTTTGAGCAGATTTGCAATGTTCTAATGTAGTTTTCTATGGATGAATATCATTTCTCCTATCTTGATGCATCTTGTGGTTTATGATTATGGATTCTATCTTAACTAGTGTTATGCTTAGATTCTTACCAAGTTAAGGGTGTTGCCTTTTGAGGCTAGATCAAAGCTTGGCTTACAATGGAGGGGTTAGATGGGAATGCGATCGTGAGATAGTGGACCAACATCAACTCCTTCCATGTGATATGCAAGCCTATGATGAGCAAGATTGGTTAGCCTTTGCTCGGTTGAGTACTCTTCCTTGTACCTCTACGGACATTGAGAAGAGGAGATTCCCACATTGTGCACGTCTAAGTTCATTTGGGCATAGGACCTCAGCTTATGACGCCATGGACCAAAGGGTAGACTAAATTGATCTTCGGTTGGTAACCGTCCAACTAAGCTCTCTAGAGAAGTAGGGGATGGGATTGACGACCCCATTCACCTATGGGAAGTGAGGATTGACGACCCCATTCACTTCCCCTAGAAAACGAGTGTGCACCAATAAGCAGCACTCAAAGCTAACCTTGTGGTAAAAGAAGGAGAGTAATGCATTCATTCCGTGATAGATAAGATAGGAGCATAGTAATGAAACTTTAGGAGCCGAGCCTTGGGTTACATCTCTCGTTTGCATACCTCGTGGTCACTTTAGTTTTTACGTTGTTACTTTAGTTGCTAAGATTCAAACTCAACCCTTGTTATTTCGGTTTGCAATAGGTTTAGGGATAGATTATGCATGCTTAGTCATTGCTTCTTTGGGAGATGACCCTTGCTACCAAGCGAGGTTACTATTTGATGATTATGTACACTTGTACATTCTCATAGGCGGTTGAGAAATCGCCTATCAAGTTTTTGGCGCCGTTGTCGGGGAGCAACATTCCTTTGCATGCTTAGTTTGTTTCTTGATTACTTGTTGACTGTTTTATTTGTTTTGATTTTTTTCCTTTTCTATCTTTGTTGGTTGCAGGTTCTTTCTGAGCTCATAAGGAATAGCCAGGATTATGGCAGAGATCCAATCCTTTCAACAAGAAGGTCATGAGAACTTATATGAGGTTTGGTGGTGTTTCAAGAAGTTGTTGAGGATTTGCCCAGACCATGGACTTTCTAATTGGAGGCTGATGCAACTATTCTACATTGGTATGACTTCTTATACACGAAGTGAGGTGGATAGTGCAGCAAATGGCAACCTCCTGAAGAAGAGTTACAATCAAGCCTATGCATTGCTTGCAGATTTGGCTGAAGATTGTTGAGAGGATTCCCAATTCTTCTCTGTTTTCTCGGAGCCCTTGGAGAGGCCAGCTAATCTGCCAGCTTGCATCACATTCACTCCATCTGCATTCACTCAGATGCGCGGGGGCCCCATGGCCGAAGACACCCATCAAAAGGAGAGCCTTATTGCTGAACTTAAAGATGAGAAGTGAATTCCCATGAGCATAAGCAAGATGAAGAGGAGCCACTCATGGAATCTAAAGGCAAACAACTGATAAGCACCTATTTAGGGCTTATTTCATGCATTAGTTTATATCATTTCATTCCCCAAACACTAAGATTATGGCTCAAATCATGTTCATTTCGACTAAATTGGAGAAACACATACACATTCATTATTCATATCCATTCTACCTTGATTTATACATGTTTTTGTAGGAATGGATCAAAGCTCAAGATCCAAATTCAAAGATGGCCGAAATGGAGATTATCTATGCATGGTCGGACCTTGTGCAACATTTGGGCAACCTTAGAACATGATATATACATGATTTGGACCCTCAATATCAAATAAAGGAGTGCATTCAAGTCTTAGGGACAAAACTACACAATTTGGGAAGTTGTCAACCACTCTTGAAAAAGGTGTCTCTCCATTTCAGGAAAGAAGTGCGAAATGACTTCAGTAACCTTGCAACGGTTGTATCTCACCAAACAAAGCAGGGATTAAGCTAAAATTTCACCAGGCGCTTGGTCAAAGAGTCCTCTACAATTTTCATCAAGAAGCCGTAAAATGAGTGGAGGATAGAGTTTGGAGCCAAAAAATCACAAGTGGTCCTGAATCTGTGCAATGACAAATCAGTCCCTGTTTAGGTTGTATCTCTCAAGCGGCTGGGAGGGTGACCTTGTAATTTCACCAGCAACTAACCCTAGGGGTCCTGAACAACTTCTCTTCAAACTTTGTGTGTGTTTGGCGCCTCTAAGTTTGAGATAGACTTGAATCTTTACAAGGTATACATTCTGCGCGAATGTCTATTCTACCCTTACAAAATGGTGGATGCAAGTGAAGAATCAAAGGGGCTAGGTGGTAAATGACTTCCAAATCTTACACTAGTCATCCAAGAGCACCTCATTTGGATAGGGAGTTCGTGTATCTCCTTTTCTCTCCATCAAAGTGGCGGCCAAGAAGTCTGTAAGCAAGAAGTAACGGATCTTGCTCCTTTCTTCACCAAAGCTTCATCCAAAGGGTTTTACGGCTTGGTTTCTTTGTTTTTTACCTTATTTCCATGGCTGAATCTTGTTTTGAACGGTTGTATTTGAAAGCTCATGCTTTAAGTGTGAGCTAAACCTTGTAGTCTAAGGGCTTATTTGAGCTCCTTCACGCTCGTGCTCAAACGCTCCATGTTTATATGCTCACACGCTCCACCCTGACACGCTCATACGCTCCACGCTCATATGCTCGCATGCTCCACACTCACATGCTCCACGCTCACATGCTCCACCCTCACACACTCCATGCTCACACGCTCACACCCTTACACACTCACATGCTCCACGGTCCACACTCCATGCTCACACCCTCAAATGCTCACACGCTCAAATGCTCAAACGCTCACACACTCACATGCTCAAATGCTCACACTAGCAGACGCTACATGCTCAAATGCACACACACTCAAACGCGCACAAGCTCCATACTCATACGTTACATGCTTACATGCTCAACACTTCCATGCTTCCACGCCCACGCTCGCACACCCACACTCACATGCTCGCACTCCCATGCTCACACACTCCATGTTGACATGCTCAAATGCTGACACGCTCAAATGCTAGCATGCTCACGCGCTCACATGCTCACACGCTCCATGCTTAAATGCACACACGCTCAAACGCTCACAGGATCAAACGCTCACATGCTAAAACACTCCAAGCTCAAATGTTCCACGCTCAAATGCGCACTCGCTCACACGCTCAATGCTCCCACGCTTCACGCTCCACATTCACATACTCACACACTCACACGCTCCATGCTCAAATGCTCCAAGCTCGCACGCTCCCACGCTCCATGCTCGCACGCTCCCACGCTCCACGCTCCATGCTCCATGCTCCCATGCTCCACACTCCACGCTCACATGCTCACATGCTCCTCACTCACAAGCTCACACGCTCAAATGCCCAAATTCTCTAAGGCTCCGACGCTCCCATGCTCCACGCTCCAACGCTACACGCTCGCATGCCCATGCTCTTATGCTCCACGCTCACATGCTGACACGCTCCACACTAATACGCTCCACGCTCACACACACATATGCTCAAACGTTGACATGCTAACACGCTCCCACTCTCCACACTCACACTCTCCACGCTCACACACTCCACACTCACACTCCCCACGCTCACATGCCCCACACTCACACGCTCCACGCTCACATGCTCACAGGCTACACACTCACACGCTCCACGCTCACACGCTCCACGCTAACAAGCTTCATGCTCACACGTTCCACGCACAAACACTCCACGCTCACAAGCTCCACACGCACACACTCAAATGCTCACATGCTCCATGCTCACACAATCACACGCTCACACGCTCCATGCTCACATGCTCCTCGCTCCATGCTCACATGCTCCTCGCTCAAACGCTCAAATGCTCCACGCTCACACGCTCAAACGCTCCATGCTCACACGCTCACACGCTCACACGCTCCATGCCCACACGCTCTACGCCTACATGCTCCACGCTCACACATTCCATGCTCACACGCTCACACGCTCCACACCTACACGCTCAACGCTCACACGCTCACACGTTCCACGCTCACACGCTCACATGCTCATGCACTCACATGCTAACACCCTCACATGCACACACACTCACACTCTCACACACTCCACGCTCACACGCTCACACTCTCACATACTTCACGCTCACACGCTCCACGCTCACACGTTCACATGATTCACGCTCACATGCCCACATGCCCACGCTCACATGCTCACATGCTCCATGCTCCATGCTCACTCGCTCCACGCACATACGCTCCTCGCTTACACGCTCGACACTCATACGATCCATTCTCAAATGCCCAGACGCTCCGCGATCACATGCTTACTCTCTCCACGGTCACACGCTCACACGCTCCATGCTCACACACTCCATGCTTACACGCTCCATGCTTAGACGCTCAAATGCTCCACGCTGACATGCTCAAATGCTCCACGTCTCACGCTCACACGCTCACACGCTCACACGCTCACATGCTCACATGCTCACACGATCCATGCTCCATGCACATATGCTCAAACACTCACACGCTCTACGCTCACACGCTCGCATGCTCCACGCTACATGCTCACACACTCATTGGCTCCACACTCACACGCTCTATGCTCACACGCTGATGTGGATTATATGGTATGTCACAATCCTACCAAATTTACATTTATAATTCAAGACAACTCTAGACTCTCGAAGGATTTGCGGTGGGATTAGTGCACGAGTAAATATTTAAGTACCGGACTATATTATTGTAAACATACTAAAAGATCGTTTGGAGTTGTTCATAAGCTTAAATAAATAAAAACAACAACCAAAGCAATTAAATCTAAATGTAGAGACTAGGGGATAATTATGGGTATAGGGCACTAACTCATCCCTTGGGTGCTAACCTAAACATGCTCCTAATCTAATGTAGTTTCATTAGAATGGTGAGTCTAATTGTTAGCCTCTAATCACTTGAACAATTAAATCTAGC
>JAOYMZ010080910.1:0-11461 GCA_025802335.1 Pinguicula primuliflora
TTTTGTAAATATTTAAAAATTCACTTTTAAGATAATTTTGTCTATATACAAATCGATAATATCAAAATATTCAAAAAATTTCCCGTATTATATCCATTTTATCATACTATATTTTATAACTTTTGTCACAGTAAAGCCCCCACTGCAAACACTTTATAACTTCTTTATAAAAGCACCTTTTTTTAAAACTTCCCCTCAAAAGCCAAAAACAGCTTTTCAGTAGAACTTGCAAACAGGGACTTAATCTGTCCCAATTCGATCCAAGACTCGAGAGAGTCGGATGATTGCGTCACGGTTTAAATGCTAGACACAATCCTACCTCAAACCTAGGGAGCAGGTCTAGCATCATACACGTTTACTTGCCGGGTACGAATCATGGGTTTGATATTGGACCTGATGATCGGGTTGGTTCGACAATATCCAAGATTGGAGTTTCTTTAGTTTGTATATTTTTTTCTGTATTTTTAAAGCAAATTTTTAATTACTTTTTAGCAGGGTTTATAGGTATTAGATTTTTCGATGGCAAAACCGCACTAATGTCAATTATAAAAAATAAAAATAAAAATAGTAAAAAAACGATAAGCAGTTTGATTTCATAGAACTTACAAAAATAATAATATTAGTATGTATACATTTTAAGGTTTATGGGATGTAGAATTTAGGGAGATTTATAAGAAAATCCATTTTTCTATGGCTAAACTATCATATTATCAATTATTAAAAAAAAATAGTTGTATCTTTATGTTTTATGGTTTATATAATTCATGATTTAGAGTTTATTGATTCAGGGTTTAGGCTTTATTGATTCAACATTTAGTATGGGGAAAAAGATTTTATAAGTTCAGGATTAAAAAAATTAAAATTTGCCAAACAAAGTAAACTGATATCACTCCAAATTATGAGAGCTGATATGGGACACGAAAAACATCCCACGAACACATCACGAACCACTCACAAAGCCCACCACACACACTGTGTGTGGGACCCACGCATGTGAGTTGGCGTGGCTGTTTTGTGGGATGCTTTTCGTGTAGCATCTCATTTTTGCCAAATTATCCACTACAAACATAGTCATGTCAGGTGTCAGAATGGTATTGGATGCTAGGTAAGTATTATTTTAACATTTAGTTCGACCCGCTACATATTAATGATATTGTGTCATGTGGTGGAATGTATTTGAAGTAATGTATATCATTTGCCCAAATAGACTAAGATATGTTGTCCAAAGAGACAAGGGAGATCAAGAGTGAAAACACTCAACAGCTGAACAATGCCTTACTCTTTAAATGGGGGTATAGACTCTTGATGGACAATGATCAGCTATGGATAAATGTCCTAAATGCAAAATATGGAACCATCTCATCTCACAGTAGAGAAGGAGACATTCAGACACACATGGGACCTAAACATTCATATGGTGGAAAGATCTCCATAGCATGGTTATTGACAAGGAATTGTACGTTATGGATCTGAGAAGGAAGATAGGAAATGACTCCCAGACACTCTTCTCGCTGAATATTTGGTTAGGTAATCATTAATCAAAGCTTTGCCACTAAATTCTCTGATCTGTATGCAAATGCAATTGACAAGCAAGCGAAATTTAATGAGAGGATATTATGAGCATACCTGGCACTGAATGTGTCTGGAATCATCACTGCATGGGCTCGGAACTGGACTAGTGGAATGAATCAAGCTCTTTGTTAGATGACACCCCTCCGCCCTCTGGAAGACAAGATGAATAGAGCTGGAAAACGATATCAGGTGAGAAATACAAAACTGCTGAAATCTATCATACACTAATGCTGGATGAATGGCAATCAGCTCAACCGATTTTGCAAGTATCGGAAGTGTGGAACAAATTGGTACCTATAAAGGTTTCGGCTTTCTATTGGAAATTGATACAAAACAAGATCCCCACACTGGACAATTTGGAAAGAAGAGGGATTCAGCTCACCTCTATGCAGTGTCATTTGTGTCGATAAGCCATTAGACGGCAGAACATCTATCCCTCTCCTGCCCAGAAACACGACAAATATGGAAGCTTGCTATAACTTGATAGGTATCCCGATGGTAATGGTGGCTGCAATTGAACAATTACCAGACCACCTTCGTGTCTTACCACAATAGTCCAGGCGGTAGGATTCTGCAAATTGATACGACAGCTCATCGTTTGGAGTGGAGAATATGGAAGAAGAGAAACGATCGTGTGTTCGCTCAGTTGCAATTGTCAACAACGATTGACCTCGAGCAAATCAACTAAAATCTTGGCTTCACCTTCGGACACATACAAAAATTGGGATGATAGTGACATTTGGTCATTGGTATAGAGATCCATTAGCACGTGTGGAAAATAGATGACCTAGCTCCAAATGTAAATATATACTTATATATAATCATGAATTTTAATATGAATAGTCAAAAGTATAACCAATACTTACCACCCGTCCACCACACTTCTTCAAAATTGATTGTATCATTAAAAGTCTCATGTTTTCTTGTAGTCCCGGCGACTTTATCGTCGCAATTTCTAAAATCATTTCTTGTTGGAGTCCTTAATATGAGTTATAGAAATTTCCAACTACAAAGTCGCTGGAACCACACCAAAACATGAAGATTTTAATCACTTATGCATTACTTTTTCACTGGTCCAACCAATTTTGACCATGGTGATGACAAAAAAATAAATTGTACTTTTGGCTGTATACTCCAATATTAATGTATACATATTACATAACATATAATACAATACTTCAAAAAAAAAATTTGGTTAGACAAATCGTTGCTGTAGCAGGAGTCGCTCTATATATACACATACTACCACAGCCAGTGTCACTACAAACGGACAGAAAATAAAAGAAAAATGGTGACCGTGGAGGAAGTCCGCCGTGGTCAACGTGCTGAGGGACCAGCCACCATGCTCGCTATCGGGACAGCCACACCGGCAAACTGTGTAGACCAGAGCGCGTACCCAGACTACTATTTCCGAATTACAAACAGCGAACACAGAGTTGAGCTCAAGGAGAAATTCAAGCGCATGTGTAAGAAAGAATTTTCATAATGAAGGTTTAATCAATGATACATTATTCGGTACTGAAAAATAGTCAGAAATGAACCTGCTGTAACATTGTATTCCAGGCGAGAAATCCATGATACAAAAGCGTTACATGCATCTCACTGAAGACATTCTGAAGGAGAATCCGAACATGTGCGCATACATGGAGCCATCTCTAGACGCCCGTCAGGACATGTTGGTGGTTGAGGTTCCGAAGCTCGGCAAAGAAGCCGCACAGAAGGCCATCACTGAATGGGGACAACCAAAATCTAAAATCACACACCTCGTCTTCTGCACGACCAGCGGCGTCGACATGCCAGGTGCCGACTACCAGCTCACAAAGTTACTCGGACTACGGCCCCACGTACGGCGGCTCATGATGTATCAGCAGGGATGCTTTGCCGGCGGCACGGTCCTCCGCATCGCAAAGGATCTCGCCGAGAACAACCGTGGCGCCAGGGTCCTGGTCGTCTGCTCCGAGATAACCGCCGTCATCTTCCGCGGCCCCAACGACACCCACCTTGACAGCCTCCTCGGTCAGGCCCTATTCGGTGACGGCGCCGCCGCAATCATCGTCGGTTCCGACCCGATCATCGGCGTGGAGCGCCCCCTCTTCGAGCTTGTCTCTGCTTCTCAAACCATCCTCCCGGATACCGACGGCGCCATCGAACTGCACCTCCGCGAGGCCGGTCTGACGTTCCACGCGAAGAAGGATGTCCCCGGCATGATCTCGAATAATATAGAGATGATTCTGAAGGAGGTGTTCGATCCGATCGGGATCGACGACTGGAACTCGATCTTCTGGATCGTCCATCCCGGCGGTCGGATGATTCTTGATCTGCTTGAGCTGAAGCTTTCCCTGAAGCCGGAGAAGCTCAAGTCAGCGAGACACGTTCTGAGCGAGTACGGCAACATGACGTCTGCGTGCGTGCTCTTTATACTGGACGAGATGAGGAAGTCGTCGGCGAAGGAGGGTTTGGGTACCACTGGTGAAGGGCTGGAGTGGGGGGTGCTGTTCGGGTTCGGGCCGGGGATCACGGTGGAGACGGTGGTGCTGCACAGCGTGCAGACAAACTGATAATCAGGAATTGGAATTCGCTTGTGATGAATGACGGTGATGGACGATGGTGTGTCTTTATATGTTCGATATGCCTAAGAACGTGCCTACTTGTTTTTTTAGTTACAAAATAAAAGATAATTCATTTTTCTGCCACAGAATCATTGCGTGTTTTTAAAATTGTCACCGTCCGAACTGGAAGTCCGAGATCATCGCACGGCCTTGCCAAAGCCGGGAATACTCGCCCGGACTTGGCAAATCCGGGAATTCATAATTACCGGTCTTCGCAACGTCAGACAAGATTAAAACGGCTAATGACGATAATTACGAAATCCCGGACTTCCCAAATTCGATACTTTGCTCTCGGTTTTCGGAAGTCCGGGAAATATGTTCGCATTATATTTTTTTAATTTTTATCAATATCATTTTTAATTTTTTGCTAAAATAAAATACTAAAATACACGCGTAATACATGAATACATCTTATAAAATAATAAATGTCATTGGTTATTTTGGTGCAGTAATTCATCACAATATCATGCCATGATTCCTGCTTAGCTGAGGTCTCGGCTTGTGTTCCATGAGTGCCAAGTGAAATCCACTCGTACTAATGTTTTGGTTCAGACACAACAGGACTTTCTATTCGAGATGAGATAACCGAGATGCATTCCTGCGTAGCCTATCGCCACTGATCCACTGTCTGACAGCGTTGTTGCATCTCTCGCAGTCGGTGAAGTTGTAAATAGTAAAAAAATAAATTTATATTAATAAATCGAATTAAAAAATTCATAAATAAAAAATAAAAAATTAATTTTACCGTCAGGGCAAGTAACGCGTGCTGATCGTATTGAACTCCCCTCTCCGGTCTTGTCAATATGGGACTGTACTTGGGGCTGATCAATCCATTCTGTATAATCATGGTTTCATCTGCCAATTATATCCGATAAAAGTGGATCCCCTGTAACGTAGTGCGCCCTATTGTCCCACATCTGAAGGTACTGTGGGAGGAGAGTACTTCTAGGACAGCTAGCAGTCCCGTGAAGCAACGTCTCTCTGATCCTGTCGACCGACTCCGGAATGGGCTGAATATAGCCAAACTGGTGTCGAACACGGCAGACGTGAACTAACTCAACGAACTTCATCCAAATGATAGGACCGTCGTAGTCCCACAAGAACTGGTCTTCAGCACTAACCTGAGACATCTCCTCTACACTGTACGGAGTGGAGACAAACTACACGTAATATATGAATCGTTAGAATCATATTTAAAAAAATATGAATATCATACTCGAATATTAAATAAATATGGAAACATCAAAATATGAACCTGGTCGACACGTACATCATCCAACTGCATCCGAAACATCCGGATCACATGTCTCCCCTGGTCTATGCTCCTCATCAGCCCGACAAATTTAACCTCGTAGAACTCAGGAAAGCCCAGATTTTTCCGACCTTCGTGGCCTTCCAGCCGGGTGGGCAGAATCTGAGGGGAGATAGTCGCCAGTCTAGAATAGTCCCATAGCTGAATGAGTCGCGTCGCTCCACCCATGGTTTTGGCGTCTTTGGTGTGAGCCATGCATAGATAATGATGAAGATAACACATCACGGCGCTCCTCCAACTATAATGTCTGATGGTGCCCAGGTTCTCCAACAAGCGAAAAACCTTCATATGAATTTTATTATCGGACTTATCCGGTAATAAAATACTACCCACTATGAGTGCAAGCACGGCACGGGCATAGAACTGCACCTTCTCCTCGATGCTCGTGTCAGTGATCCTGAGGGATGTCAAGAAGCGCCCAATAAAGGGTATTTTGACTGCGGAATGGGAGAATGCCTCTGTAGGTAAGTCATGCATGCCAATCCACCGTTCCAAATACAATCGAGCATCCTGGAACATTCAGTGTGCATCCCCCGCAGCACCAGAGCGAATTGGGGTATCGTCAACAGGAATTCCCCACAACATCGAAACATCTTGAAGAGTGATCGAACACTCCTCGAATG
Organism: Pinguicula primuliflora; assembly: GCA_025802335.1. NCBI lineage: Eukaryota > Viridiplantae > Streptophyta > Magnoliopsida > Lamiales > Lentibulariaceae > Pinguicula > Pinguicula primuliflora. The sequence goes on from JAOYMZ010080910.1 coordinate 6,117, forward strand.
GTAACCAAAATGTATGTGTGGCCGGACGCCACCTCTCAACCAGTGCCGTGATAAAGTGGTGATCCTCCCGTATATCTGCGGCGAGGTAAGCACCCCATATCCCAACATCAAATATGTATTGCTGCACCCGACAATGCAACTCTAGCCCACTTATACGTAGATCCGGATAATGTGTTTTTATCACGTGATCTATCTTGATTTTTCTCTCCAAAACTTTTGAGCTACGATGTGCGCTCAAATCCCATAAGACCTCCTGTGAAACTGGTAGGTATAGATCTGTCCTCTAACTTTGCTGCGTAGACATGCTACAAAATAGAACAATAATTCATATCAAATAATTATTCATAACAAATCAAAATATTTCATAACAAATCAAAATATTTCATAAAAATACAATAACAATTTCTAACAATTCATATCAAATACCTAAAAATTCATAACAATTCATATCAAATACCTAAAAATTCATAACAATTTACTAACAATTTGTAACAATTCATATCAAAACCCTAATAATTCATACAAATTCATAAGAATTCATAACAATTTGATAACAATTACTAATATTTCATAACAATTTAATAATAATTACTAATATTTCATAACAATTTAATAATAATTATTAATATTTCATAACAATTCATAACAATTCCCTAATAATTCATAACAATTAACTAACAATTTCTAACAATTCATATCAAAACCCTAATCATTCATAAAAATTCATAACAATTGATAACAATTTACTCAAAATTTCTAACAATTCATAACAATTTACTCACAATTTCTAACAATTCATAACAATTCACTAACAATTACTAATAATTCATAACAATTCACTAACAATTTCTAACAATTCAAAACAATTACCTAATCAATTCATACAAATTCATAAAAATTCATAATAAATTAATAAAAATTTATAATCTTTCATAACAATTCAATAACAATTTCTAACAATTCAAATCAAATCCCTAATAATTCATAACAACTCATAACAATTCCTAACAATTCAAAACAATTATCAAATCAAATCCCTAATAATTATAAACCTTAAAACACCAATTACATAAACCCTAAAACAATTTTCAAACCCTAATTGGAAAAAATGAAAACATAATCGATTATCTTACAATTCTTTCACAGTTGAGGACGGCGGTGGCGGCGACGACTTCGACGGCGGCGGCGGCGACGACTTCGACGGCGGCAGCGGCGACGACTTTGACGGCATCGGACTTGGCAAATCCGGGATGAGAAAATGAGGAAGAAGAAAGAGTCATCCAGAATGTATTCAAACATTCGGGACTTGCCAAGTCCGGGAGCATTTTAAATATCGGATTTGGGAAGTCCGAAATTTCCTAATTACCATCATTAGTCGTTTTAATCTCGCCCGGCATTGCGAAGATCGGTAATTATGAATTTTCGAATTTGCCAGGTCCGGGCGAGTATTCCCGACTTTGGCAAGATCGGGCATTGGTCTCGGACTTACCAAATTCGTGCGTCGTCAATTTCAAAACAAAAATTATCCCCTAATATCATTTTCGTAATTTAAAACCGTGAACTTGCGGGAGCGGTTTGGGTACGATGCATAAGTACAGCAATACTATGCGGTGCTATGGTTACTACGCCATACCAAGCTTTTTGCCAAAGATATGATGCGGTTTCTGTGAAACAGTATAGTGTATGGTGCAAAAAAGCACCGTACCCCCCCCCGGCACACTGAACTTGCTCTACCTCTAGCCATAATTCGGTCTAGTTACTGCAATTCGTCATATAGGCGGCTTGACCAGGACGACGATGGAGAATCCAGAATGACGGCACGACTTCCGCTCAAATTCGCCTTCCTCTTATCACTTTCTCTCGCTGGAGCGGCTTCGTTCAATGTAGCCGCCGTACCCCGTTTTCATAGAAATTATGGTGCTAAAAACGTTAGTTCTCTCCCTCCGTCGACCAAACTGAAGGCAACCGCCTCCGACTTGCTCCTACTTCTGGGAACACCGCTGCAAGCTGAATCCGTTAACTCACAAGTAGCCGGAAAACTACGTTCATGCTTCAAATTCCTCGTTCCCTTTCGCAATAACTTAAATTCGGGACGCTCGCTAAATTCGATGGTGAGCCGGGACAAAGTGGATGAGCTAATCGTGTCGCCACCAGCTTCTGTATTGGAGTTAGCTCGAATTGCCTTTGACTCTGGGGCTGACCCTGGTGCTATTCATCGAGCACTTGATCCGACGATGATTACAGTGAGCATTGGTGCTTCCTATAAATCTTGAGCTTTAATTTTTATTTTTGTTTTTTCAGGTGACTTATCTGGGACTAGAATTTTCCTATCGATTTGATTCAAGCCTTTATTTTATTATTATTCTTAGTTCCCAGCTTTTCACTACTGAATTGCTAGTAAGGCTTGCAAGGTACATTGGGCGAGGTTGTGCATTTTCTTAGAGAGAATATTTTGGATGTATAAATAGTGGTCCGTAGATCTGTTTCACGCTACTTCTTATATTAAAAAAAAAACATTCTATCATGGTCTTGTAACCGAAAAAAGGATATTCTTTTATGAACTAAAATGCATTGAGGGTGCTACTATTTGAATGCAGGTACCAGATGTTGAAGGATCAGTAGATGATCACTGTGAGCTTACTAGAACTCCGTATGGTAGGAAATTTATCGATCAGGTACAGTACATCAAATTTAGACTGTATTTTTTGGGTTGTCTTACTTCTATTCTTAATTCTTATTTGTTTTGATTACTTCTTCATTTTTGCAGGGGCTGGATTCTTATTTCCAGTTCTTGTTTGAAGTTATTGTCGAGCGTGGACCCAGGGTTGGCCTGAACGTATCTTTGAGTCGTTATGACTTGTTCCACGGTCATCTTTTCCTTAACCGCGAATCTGGAAGACTCGGTATCTTGTAAGTTGAGAAATAGAGAGCTCATGCACTGTTTAAAAGGCTGCACCTTACTTCAATCTGGGACTGGGTATTGATATGACTAAGTTATAAACAAGGATGTATTGCAGAAAAAACTCGAGTTTCTATCTGCACAGTATGGCTAATCACAAGCTCATATCCGATCATTTTCAGGTTTCATGCTAAAGAGTACCCTGCCTATGACAAAGAAGTTTTCCCATTAAATTTGGGATACTGCCAAGTGGGTAAGTTTTTTGAAGAAATATTGTGGTGGATTATTACTATCAAACAAGTATTAATGGTCGCTCTACTGATCAGTCTGAAATACTGGTTTAAAAGTTAAGTCGAGGAAGATATAGGTTTTTGAGTTTAAACTTAATCTTTTGATGTTGAAACACTGTGTAATGATTTTATTACTATCCTCAGGTTCTAATGTTGCTTATGATGATTCAATGAATTTGAGAAATATTTTGTGGCTTGCTCCGTTGCCAAGTAATTCTACGGATACGGATACGTGGCTGTCACCAGGTACATAGTCCCTCATCAAACATAATCGGGTAAACCTAGTTAAGATTTTTTGTCGATGATCTCTGGTTTAAATAAACTATATCTGGTCTATAATCTATAGAATTTCTTGCGAATATTCTTTGGAACTAGAATTAACATTCACTGAAGGGGGAATGCTATTGGATGCACAGCCTTGTAGGCCAGGTAGGACTGTGTGTCCTGCTTTTTCATGCACACGCCATGTAGTATGCTGGTCTGATGAAAAACAACTAAACAAGTACAAACTGAATTTTTCTAAACTTGAAGCTCGTTGCCATTCTACTGTTTCTTCCCCCGAAAAAAGCTGTCTTTCTAGCAGTTTTGACATATTATGTTTTAGTTTACTTGAAATAATCAGGTACGAGATGTATAATTATTTCACTATGCAATATGGTCCTCCCATAAACCTCATGGGCGAATGTGGGCTATATTTTCCTGTCACAAAGCCAATAGAATACAGCTATCATATTTCATTATATATTGGTTGATATTCCTATTCTTGTTTCTTAAATATTTAATTCCTTCAGATACTCTATTTCACAATTGCATTCATGCTTTCAGGTATCCTAGTTGTCTTAGATGCTTATCCTGGGGGAATAATTTACCAAGATCTCATCCCTGACTATGTAAAAATTGCAAGAACGTTGTATGAAGGTTAGACTTCTGTGCATGATTCTTGACCCTATGCACATCTCTGCATTATTGTTCTTAAAAGCTGCAACTCTACTGAGTTTCTTTTGTTTGCCAGATGATTTTGGGGAAGTTGTTGTTGACGTGAACTACCTCAATGTTGGAGGCGAAAAACCAAATTTCCAATTGTTTATCTGCTGAAACAGAGTAAAATGCTTGACTGTTTACATCCTCTGGCATATTCCTGTTCAAGTTTGCTGTTAGAAAATGATTGAACTTGATAGCTAGTTGGAATTGTGGAAGGAAGTACATCAGTTGGTTAATGACACACTGGATCGAGTACTTTGTTGAACCAAAATTGGTCGGAGAAACCATTAAAAAATATGTAAAATAACCAACACTATTCTTCTCACCAGTTTTAATATGCGATTTTAGATTGAGAAGAATGCAAGGATTATGGTTGATAAAGCAAAATTGTCATGTGGCTTTCACAATATTACTCTACAGTAGTCATTATGTTGCCAATTTTGCATCACCACGTCCCTTAAGTGTGGTATCGGACTGTCCCGAGCCTTAAACGATCGCTGATTCCATGAATCATGAACGTTAGCTACTAAATCTAGAACAGCATCGTCCCTTTCCCTTATCAAGTTTAAGATTCTAAGGATAGGGAGACGATTAGTGAACCGTAAATCCCTGATACTTGTGATTCCAGGACTATAATCTTTTATAGTGGTCAGTTCCATAGTAACTCTTTTTTCTTGGAAATATGGTAGGTGAAAGTTTCTCTTAAGATCTATAGAGTTCTATACATGAGGTGTGGAATTCTTCTGCAGGGTGACGATAAAGAGTTGTATAAATTCGTATTAGAATCTAATGATGTGTGGAATTCTTCTGCGTGAACTTTTTTTGGTCTGTCATGAAAGTAGCTAACGATGGCTCACTTGTCACGGAGGTATTCAGATCATATATACAATTCTGAAACTATTAGAGCTGTCATTGGAATATCTTGAAATGTCATTTTAATCATATAAGATTGGTACTGCTTGAAGGACATTTCTAATGTTCCATTGTAGTTGGCAGATAAAGTACTTTTGCTAATAGATACTGCATCGAGGAAAGATTAGACTGATAGGATCTCCACAGCACCTCCCGATCCTACCGTCGACAAGAGTGGCGGACTGAAAGTAAGAGGTGGTGCCAAGAATCCAGTCCCGATTGCATAGAATAAAGAAGACAGTTAGAATCGTAGTAGACAGTAT
>JAOYMZ010080921.1:0-11461 GCA_025802335.1 Pinguicula primuliflora
CTTCATATGTCAAGAGGATCTTCAACGAATCTCCCACATACGAAGACTTACAGATGCAATTGGGGGCCTCCAGTCATCCAAAAAGGATTTTTGACCCTCCTTAGGAGGATACTCTTTCATTTTATCCTAGCTCCTTTGTAATAAAAAAAATAATGCGCTATATAACTCTCCCCGGTAGATTGGGAAAGACAACCTTAATGCTGTCAAAGTTACCATCTCAGGTGAATTTTTTGGAAAAAACCCGGGAGAAGTAATCGGAAGAGACGCCAATGTAGTTGTCTGCTTTTGAATGTGCTGGTTTTTTGGAGAACTGGCTAAACTTTGTAAATAATGTTTTTAGATATTTATAAAATTGATATTTGCATTGTTAAAAAAATGCTATATAACTTATTTGTACCACACACGGCCCACCCCCAAATAATATTAGAGGAATGTTAGGAGTACTACAACAAAAACGAACAAAATTGACCGAATAGTGCAGAATAAGCACAGCAACACACACATCCGTGTGGGTGTGGTTGTTGTTGTGTGGGCCCCACACATTATTTTAATAATGATTTCGGTTTCATTCGGTTTTAGTTCGGTCCATTTCGTGTTTCCCATAATATTATATTCAGACGAAATTTTGCAAATAAATAGAATAATTGTTTGTAGTTTGGTAAATTTAAGATTGATTATTAAACCATCATTTCAAGATAATACCAGAATTTTTTACATATTTTAATTTCGCCAATCAAAATGTATTGTTTATCTTGGGTTTTAAGGTTCACCCATCTTTTAAGTTTTTTTTGGCTGCGAAGCCACCACAACTGAAATTAATAACCGGTTTTAGAATTTGTCTCCCCACTAAGTTTTTTTTTAAAATTAAAACCCGTCGGTGTGAGGTTACGCGTTAATGTGAAAGGGAGCTCGTGTGCGGCCCATTATGTTCTTACAAGCCTAAGAGTCCCAAAGTCCGGGATTCTCAAAAATCCCGCAAATATGTATACAAACATACATGTGAAAAAGCTCACTTTAGAGTTTGTAAAAGAAAATCCTGTTTGTAGATGAGTCATTTGAGGTCTGGGAGAGTGCGCCCTGCAAAGAAAATCAACCATAGTATAATGACACGAGATCGTACCTCCTGTGTATGTCTGCATATTTTTGGGAGCAGCTTTCGGTTTGAAGATGTTGAGAAGTAGATTTCCAACCCTTCAGCCTTGAGCTTCATGCTTCAGGAGGTAGGTCCTTATGTATCAAGTCTTGTATGTGAGAAGGGAGCACGTCGAACATTTGAGAAGGTCTGATCACCTATGGAGAGTTCCAACCGTGCTAGTTCCTTTGCAACAGAGTTTTCCAACTTCGTGCAGCAAGTGATATTTCCACGATCGTTTCTAGCACTGAGCAGTTGTTTAATTTCCATCAAGATAGCTCGAATGTGCCATGGTCCTTTCGATAGATCCGCCATGCCATTTGATATCATAGTAGAACAATTGATGTCTAGCTTTGCATAACCTGGGGTTGGGATTTGAATCCCTTTCAAAAGAGAGATAACTTTAGCTTCTAGCTTGGTTGAGGTTTGCCGACTGCATAAGGCGGCAAAAAACTCTCCTCTTGCATCACGGATTATTTACCCATAGCCTGAAACTCCCTCAGTTTGATCTAGCTTGGTAGCTATATTAAGCTTCAGATGTTTGCCAGAAGGGAGTGACCAGAGAAGCTTCTATGATGGTCTTTGAGGTGGATCTACAAGTGTGATCTCGAAGTTTTGGAAGTAGATTTTTTCTATCTCTGAGTTTGGGCGAGCTAAAGTAGAGAGGCTTATAATATCTTTAACCTGCAATATGACTTGCTCAAAAACAGTAAAAGGTGAAATGGCAATGGAATCATATCATCTGTATTTCCACAATTGCCAGCAAGTTATAATTGCAACAGTGTGACATAAAAGTCGGTAAGGAGGGCTCCCTGGCATGTTAAACCATGTATTGATTCTGTCAAGTATAGTCCCTAATGAAGAAACTCCACACATACCTGCTACTTTGAGCCATATATCATTTGAAAGTTCACTTTCGGAAAATAAATGGTCAACTATTTCGATGTTAATGGAAGTAAAGCAGCATGCACATTTTGAAGCGTGACTGATACCTTTAGTCTGAATATTGTTATCTACAGGAAGAATGTTTTGAATTAGCTTCCATAAGTGCAGACTATTTTTAAAGGCATGATATGATACCAAATATGCGTAAATATGGCAGAAAGCTATTCTCTATATCTAATGGTAGGCTATGCCGTTTTGATGGAGAGTGAACCTATTTCTTCAGGCTCTCAAAAGCTGATCAATCTTAACTTGCATTATCTCATTCTGGATGTTAGTAGGAAGTACAGTAAATAAACATTGTGTCTACCAAGTCTGGTCATATGTAGTATTCAGTACTAGGGGAGAAGGGAGGGTTACAGTGGTGTAATCCTGCTGAGGCTTATCAACTAACCATTTGTCTGACCAGAAACTAATATCTCCTTGTCCTATGAGCCAGGTAGTATTAGCAAGCATAGTTGAACGAACAGAGGTGAGGGTTTTCCAAGTACATGAGTGATTATTTCGATAAGGTGTTATTGCATGAGGGCTTTCAAAACAGTACTTAGCAGACATGAACTTTATTTCGATAAATGAGTCAATTATACTGAACTAGCCCCAAAAGTGAGCTTAGATCGAACGTGCAATTGCATAACTAGCCTACATCTCAGGAACCTCATTTCTTTTGTCTGTGGCTACATCTCAAGTTTGTGTTCATTGCCGGTTTTGATTCTAATAGCCTAATACCCAATGTTTTGCACATTTTTGTTTGGTATCTGTCTTCCTCCTCAACTTTGTGCCAACCTCTTGCTGGTCTGTTAGGGCTTGCTGGCTGTGGTATGTTGCTCATCATCAAGAGCAGCAGCAGGAGCAACTGGAATCTTCAACTGCTTTGCATACGGGGAGTTTACGATAGTGGCGAGAGAGGTTGTAGAGGTGTTGATTTTGTTCACTAAAGTGTGTTGCAACAACAATATCAATGGATGTCGCAGCTTCTGCCAATTCTAGAGGGATTGCTGGTATCAATCTGTATGAACGTTTTCATTTCTTCATTGGATTGATTATGCCTTTTGTTGTAGTGTACCAGGACTTTATTGTCTGATCCTCAGTCATATTCACCCTCAGTTCATTTAAAGAGTCCACTATTCCATTGTATAATATGTACCAAAGGGACTCTTCTAGCTGTGAGACCACCTAAGCATCTTGACTCAAGGATTCTATGTCCTCAGGAAAACCAAATTCCTCAGCCATTGCACAAGTTAATACCGATTTTTTAGTTATCTGGATGCCTACAGGGTTCTGCTCAATGCTAGGGTGTTCATCTTCCTGGTGTGCAGCAGTGTGATTTCCCTCAGTAACCTGACTTTCAGCAGCAATCTTATTTTCAGCATTTGCTCTGCTGCAAACTATAACATCCTCAACCTCTAAAGCATCAGGTTCTGCAGCAACTTGTTGCACAATTGCAAAAGCTTCAACCTCTATTTCTGCAACAATAGCTACCTCAGTTTCTGCCTCGGTGACTATAACAGGAGCTCCCTCGGGAGGAAATGATTCCTGCACCCATTTTTTGTTCTCTTTAGGTGCACCAAGAATTTTCAAGGAATCTGGCAAGGATGGCCATTGTTGTTGTTCAACTCGGCTCTTTTGACTCCAATGGTTCCATTGATGCCAGTGTATATGCATTACCTCTTCTTCTATGATAGATATTGAGAATTTAATTTTAGAGGTCTCTACCAGGATGCTCTTATTTATCCAGTCAATAGAAGTAGTGAGAACCTGCATCCTGTCAAACCTCATTTCCTTTATTTGCTGGTATGTTCATCTAGTTGCAGAAGCTCTCCCAGCCTGTCTGCAAAGAGTTTATCTTCCCAAAGTCACCGGAATGCCTTCATCAATGACCCATGCACTCCTGGCCGATTTGCCTTGCAAGAGATGCCACATTCTTACCCCGTGCAGACATATTTATGATAGGGTCCAGCTGTCCATCAATAGCTTCTCTTGCTGGTTAGGATTGGGGATTTGCTGCTGGTTAGCAAACATGAACTGGGCCCAAAGTGATTCTCTTTTTCGGAACAACCACCACAATTTCATATTTACTGTTATGCATACGTCTAGCAGCCTTCTCAACACTAAACCACTCTCTTCTATAAGGAGACATATGGATTTCCATGATTTTCAATGCATTTTACTTTTACCCTCCTCCTACCCCGAGAAGAATTTAGCAAAGATGGATTCTATTGTCTTGATAATAGCCTTGGGTGGTGAGAGGGTGATAAATAGGTAAATTGGAATGTTGTATAACGCTGATTTGAGAAGAGTCAGTCAACACCCATTATCTAGGTATTTAGATCCCCACCCCTCAACCTTATTTTTTATTTTAACGATCAGAGTGAACAAGGATGTTTTTCTACCATGGTATAGAGGGGTCCCTAAATAAGTCATGGGAAGATCTGAGTGTCCAAGACCAGTCCAGTTGGTGATAGAATGTCTTTTTGAGCATGATGCTTTCTTGGATATTATGAAAGTACTTTTCGTTGTGTTAATTTTTTGGTTCGAGCACTGTTCATATTTTGTAGAAGTTTAAAGCAAGCTTCAAGAGCTTTTTTGACCCTCAAGTGAAGATGATTGTATCATCCGCATAAGCCAGATGAGAGAGCTTTTTGCAGCCAGTAAGTACCTTGTATGCTGCCCAAGGTTTGTTAATTATAAGTTGATTTAAATTCCGGCTTAGTATTTCTGCAGCAATGATAAAGAGCATTGGGGATAGGCGCTCACCTTGTCGTAATCCCCTATAAGATTTGAAAAGGCCATGAATCTGCCCATTTGTTAGGATTGAAAAGAAACAATTTGAGACGATTCTCCATATCATGTCTATGAAACACCATGAGAGACCGATTGAGCAGAGGACTGAGATAAGGAAGACCCAAGATATACAATTAAAAGCTTTGGCCATATCTAGCTTGATTGCTAGATTATAGCCAAAGATTTTCTTATCTAAATAATGAAATATTTCTTGGGGTAGGAGGATATTGTCTGAGATTAATCGACCTTTTACAAAACCACTTTGTTGGGAAATTATTAAAGGTAGGTATTTGGTTAGCCTGATTGCAAGGTTTTTTGTATTTATCTTACATGTAAGGTACATAAACTGATAGGTCTTAAATATGAACATTTGGTTGTATTAAAAAATTTTGGGATGAGGCATAACAGAGTACTAGTTATGCGAGGAGGAAATTCTGAGCCTGCGAAGAATTCATGAACTATGTTTAGAAGATCCTCTGATATGATATCCCAACAAGCTTGGAAGAAAGCTCCTGTGAATCTATCAGGGCCTGGTACACTATCTTTGTTTAGTAGGAAGATAGTTTCTTTAATTTCTTCTGTGGTTGGCCATGCAGTAAATGTTGAGTTTATTTCATCTGTTATGATCTTAGGGATTACTCATGGTAGCTCACGAGAGTCATGAATTGCTTCGGATGTAAGTTGCTCTTTGAAGAAGTTTTCTAAGTGAGAAGGAATTTCTTCTGAAGATATGGTTTCACTATTATCATTTCTGAGAGATAATCATTAGTTTCTAAGTGTTCTGATTTGGACAGTTTTATGAAAGAAACTAGTGTTTTTATCACCAAGTTTCAACCATTTGATACGTGATTTGTCTTTTCAAATGTTTCTTCTGCTAGTAAGTGTTGTTTATATTTGGCTTGTACTTGGCTGAGATTTGATTTGTCTTGACCCAATCCAGACACTTCATATACTGCTTCTAGCTCTAGAATAAGATCCTTAGTTTGTTTGATATTCTGGAAGATGTTTCCACATGTATTTTTATTCCTTTCTCTTAGATCTTTTCGTAGACGTTTTAGTTTGAAATGAAATTTATTCATTGGAGACTAATGGGGTATTGGTTGGTTCTAATAGATATTAACAGTGTCTTGAAATGTTATGTGAGAGATCCAAAATTGATGGAATTGGAATCTGGTCGGTTTCATATTGTTGTTTGAGCTGAGTTCTATTAGTAGTGGAGCGTGGTCTGATGGACTAATGTGCAAGTGTGAAACTTGTACAGAAGAGCCACTATCCAACCATGTTTCAGATAATAAAATTCCATCAAGTCTCTTGAGAATTCTTGATGATATTCTTTGATTGTTACTCTATGTGTATTTGGATCCTATGTAGCCTACATTAGTTAGCTTACAATGGTTAGTGGTGTTTATGAAATCAAGCATGATGCCTAGATGTATAGGTCTTCCTCCCTGAGAGGTAATGAATGGCATTGATATCACCCCCAATGAGTAATGGGTCAGTTATTTGGCTGGAAATGGAGCATAAAGTTTTCAGAGATGGAGTTTTTCTCTCTTTGAGCATTTTGCATACACTTCATAGCAGTGGCGGATCCTTGAGGTCTGAATAGGGGGTGTATTTTACATAGGGTGGAAATTTTGTGGGTCTAAATAGGGGGTGCGGGGTAGTACATGTCCAAGGAAAAAAAAAATTTAGGGGGTGCAGGTGCACCCCACGCCCCAGTTGGCTCCGCCACTGCTTCACAGAGATATGGAGTTTGAGTCCTAATATTAATGGTAAGTTCTGTTTTAATGGTGAGGGCTTGCTCCGAATCTAGATAAATGGAGCAAGAGATTTTAAATTTTCGGAAAATTCAGATGTGGCCTGATATATTTGATATTGCATTTTTTAATCTTAATTTTTTTTGCAATTTATAGGAGCCTGGATTTATCGATTTTAGGTTCTAATATGATCAACAGGTTAACCTTGTGTAGTTTAATGAGATTTTTCGTTCTGCACAAAGAAGGAATATTGCCTATTCATCTTATATTCCAACTAATGCATTCATTTTTTGTTTTTTCCAATGAGTCTTTGTAAGTGAGTTTTCTGTAGGATTTACTTTTTGTATTTGGATCTGATAGGGTATTTAGTTTGGCGATGAGTTTGAGTTGGTACTAGGTATTGTTCCCTAGTTCTTGTAACTTTTTTCTTGTGAGATATTCTTTATTTTTTTGATTGATGAATTGTGAATTGTGAATTGTGAATTGTGAATTGTTCTTGTCCATTTTCTGATGTATCAGTAATCAGCATCATCCACACTTTGCATAGTTTATTTGATTCTTTGGCGCTATCATCCTCTTGAGTGTCTGATTTTGATGATTGAAAGTTTTTTTTTGCCATAGGAATGTTGGGATGTGGAGATAAATCTTTCAAAATATCTACATATATTCTTCCTGGAGTTTGGTTAAAGTTTATGAACTTTGTGGATGAAGAGTTAAGGTAATCTTCCAGCGTTTGTAATTCAGTAATTTAGCAATAGTTAGCAATAGCTAGCAATAGCTTTTTTTTTGGTAGGTTTAGCAATAGTTAGCAATAGCTAGCAATAGCTTTTAAATTTTAGTTTTGGTAGTGAAAATTATCATAGTTAGCAATAGCTTTTTTTGGCTTACTGCTAATGGGCGTTTTTTTAGTCTTTTGCTGATTTGGGTGATGAGCAATGCTATTCAGACAACAAGAAATCGAAAAAATAAATCAAAATAGGGGGAAAATGACAATTTTGCCCCTGCATAAGCATAGTAACACAGGCCGGGCCAGGGGTAAAATTGTCTTTTTATCTCATTTCGGTTTATTAATTCGATTTGCTGTTTGTTCAAACACCATTTTCCTTTGGTGATTCTGTGTAGTGGCCAGTGGTTCAGATTGTTAGACATTATTTGCGGGGATATTAGGCGCTAGGCCATCAAGTTTGAGGCTACCTACAACATTTTTGGCTATCGGTCTCCGAGTTTTGGTGTTGGCTGTTTTTATTAGAACAATTCTTCAAAGTAAATGTTGCACGTCTCACGAATTAAACTAGTGACCCTACCAAGATTTTGGAATTAGTGTTATATTTTAATTTTGGCGAGAAAATAAAATATAATTTCACTTTTGGTGCACCATTTTTCATTCAGTATAGAATTACTGCACCCAAAATAAAAACCACAAATGGTGGTAGAATGAAATTTTTGGGTAATTAAAGTTAAATTATATACTAATCCTTTATTTATTCCTTCATATCCAATCTTCATATTTTGCAGTTGAAATTAAAATATAAAATATATGATGAATCCTTGTGCGAAGAAACTCTAAGACTGTTCACAGATTTTGATTGCGGTGATTAGAAAATTCTTAATTGTGCTTTAAATTCGTATTTTCAGGATCTTATTTTTTTCTGGACGGCAAAGTTGCATCTGAAATGCACACAGGCCGTCTACGCGGTGCCCATCAAAAATATTTGCTTTAAACCTAAAAATAGTAAATATGAATGATACTTAACAAAATACCAAATTTAGGTGAATTCAAGAAATTAAAATCAATGTTCCATCACTTTTGTTGTTCCATGGGTGGGTTTAGTAGGAGGGATTAGTGGGATATAATAGGATAGGATTTAATAGGATGAGAAAATATATCATACGTTTATTCGGCCGGATTAGGTAGGATTTTAGGGATTTATGATTTACTATATTTTAAAATCACACTATAACCTAAATCCCTAAAGTGTTACATAATCATGCCTATTAAACGAATGATGTAATTTTCTATCCCACTAAATCTCATCCTATTATATCCTACATTATCCTTGCTACTAAACTCACCCTAATTGTTTAACATTGGTGGTCTTATCTAGGATCATGAGGGAAGTATAATTCTCAGCTACTTAGGTGTGTGGGAACGTGCTACCACGTACAAGTTGAATTGTGGGTCATTCATACAGGCATTACTCTTGCACTTGACTAGGCGATCAATAGGCTTCGTGTTTTCTCATATTCACAAGAGGCATGCTCACCGTCCCTCCATGGGAGCTTTGAGTTTAGTAACGGACATCTTGGAACTCAGCTCAAGATTCCAATATATTTTCTGGCTCCACATCCCAAGGGTTAATAATTGGCGAGCGGATGGCCTCGCGAAGCATGGGTTACTAATACAATTATCGGATTTCATCACACAAGTGCAGAGTTCCTCCCAGCAAGCCCTGTCTTCAGTGGCCCCAGAGTTCCTCAATGCCGTATCACCTCCTCCTTCCTTTGCATTTATGCCACCCTGATGTATACATAACTCGAATCATGTACATGAGTATTGTGCGTTCTCCAAGTAGTAAAAAAATAGTAAACATAAATATGATATGTGAATGCTATGTAAACAATTCTCCGGATTGGACGACAGATTGGAGAAGTGGTGGCTACTGGTGGGTTTATTCAAAAGGAATTGAAAGGTTTGTTATTTCCCATCTTATGGATGATAATATTTAATTCCACCATAGATGTTGCTGCTGCTGCTGCCTACACATTGTTTCACACTGTGTTTTCCGTTGGTTGCTCCTTCGTCCATGTTCACGCTACAATTTTACTCCACCATTCTTTGTTGATATTCATTATGTTCAGTATTTGCTACTTATTATTTCCTATTTAGTTGTTATCTTCGTCCATTTAAGGGAAATACAGAATGTTGAAAGAATCACCAAATTATCACACTTCCTTTCCTGGGTGATAAATTGGTTTTTTAAGTGGATTGTGGTTGTGTAGTATACTACTATTTGTTTTTCATTTTTAGTTCAACTGATATCTTCGACAATTTAATGGCCTTCGTATGCGAATTTTGCAGGTTTTGAGTCTTCTTGAAAGGAGGAATTTTGTATGTTTTGGGGCTCCACGAACTTGGTGAGTCAATTCTTCATTTCTTCGCCAGAGATGTAAGTTAACAACCTCCGAAACCCTTGCCGCTACACAATTCAGGATACCATTCTATCACTTTCGTGTTTGTTAGCATTATTTTACTGATGGGATTATCTGCACTTGCCTTCAAAATGATACCAGCAATCTGTTTTTTTTGTGTTACTTTACTCTTTCTAACTTGCCTTTTGCTTACTTTTTTTTTTTTGAAAATTAAAATTTTATTAATGAGAACAGAAGTTTGTACATCGATTGTATGCGTCCTGCTTTACAAATCTAGCAGCAGGAGCATCAAAAACAAGAAACAGGAGCAACTTCCCTGAAACCATGAGCAAGAAGCAAAGGTAAAATCTGTAAAACTGGACTGTCTTCCACTGGTTCGTAGCCTCCCCTGTCGTTTTTGTTGTTTCAGTCCTTCATACAACAACATTTTTACTCTCATAGCAATGCATGCATAGATCCAATTCAGCAGCATATCTTCAGCAACATATCGCAGATGAAAGCAGTCTTATTTACTCAGCATTAGAGCTTTCATAACATCAGGAAAAGAACAGATAGCAGCAGCAATCTTACAGACTTAAGTAAAACTCCGCGTCTACCTTTTCCTTGTAGCCGGACTGAACCCTGGAAAAGTTCTAAAATTGGGATGCGACTACTCCGTCTGAGATTCAGATTTATAGGACTAGGTTTCTTTTTAGCCTCGAACCTTTTTTTCTGCGCCATAGCAGAGTCCACAATCATAGACAGAGTAAGCACTGGTGCTGGAGGATTATACTCAGAACATTCCTCCGGAAATTCTATTGACTCACCAGTTGCAAAACTGCCTTCTGTGCGTGAAAGTATGGAGCCGCCTGCAGAAGCTACAACAACTTGTCGATGCAGAGATTGCACGTCCAAAGCCACAAGATCCTCTGCAACCGACCTTGGGAGAAGCTGCAGTTCTGAAGGTTTAGTGAGAAGTTCTGATCGGGCCAAACCTGAACCGTTGAAGGAAGTGAATACTCCAAGAACTGGGGAACATATGGAATTACTCCAGCATTAAGGGCCTTCATGAGACCACCCTCATTAGAATCTGAGTCAGTCCCACGTGCTGAAATTGCTTCTCTTTCATCCTCCTCCACCATTTCTGCCCAGCTTTTCCTACCCAGCTTGCCCTTTACTTTCTCAGTCCGCAAGCTCCCCCCAAATTGTTGATATCCAAACCAAACCAAACATATCCAGTAAATCTCGCCCTTAGGCAGGGTCTGGGGAGGGTAAGATGTACGCAAGAGAGTGGGGAGATTGTTTCCATTAAAACCCTCAACTCGAAAAAAAATCATAGTAATAACATTAATAATCCTAACAATAGTGGTAAAAATAGTAATTATTATTATTATAACCATAATAAAAGAAATAAGTGAATATAGAAGAATTAAACTACTTACATCAACCATATACTACATAGATCCGAAATAAAGTAAATACCCACATAAATAAGGAACCAACTAAACAGATGAAATACAATTAGGTGCAGATATCCACTAGTATATTCTGCTAATTACTATCAGCCTAGAGGTCCATACACAAATAACTACTCTATATAGTCCTATATATCTTTAACCGTAACGTGACGTCTCCAACTCGTTCTATCAGAGGTCATGTCCTCGGAGAGGTTTAATCCTACTAAATCTAATCGGATCTGCTCATCCCATGTTCTCTTAGG
>JAOYMZ010080932.1:0-11460 GCA_025802335.1 Pinguicula primuliflora
TCCTGTTTTTTTTACTGTCACCGGATCCTGCACCTTTAAATATTAATAATAAAGTTTAGAATAATGAAAATAATATAATCATGGTAGAGACATGTAGGTATATAAAGTTAAGGGTAAAATTGGAATGAAATACTTATAAGTCACCTTATTTTTAAATCAGACTGAAAAATATTTTTTCAAATCAGTCACCTTATAAGTCAGAAGGTGGATGTTCACGTAACAGTTTTATTGTGTCAAACTAACTTATAAGGCAAAATTAACAAATAAGATGAATTATGAGTGGACTAAACACTAGGGGTGAGCAAATGGTTTTCGGTCCTCGGGATTTCCCCGAGTTCCGGTCGACCCGAATCTCGAATTCCGAAAAAAAAAAAGTAGTTCGGGACGTGTTCGGACCCTAAAAACAGGTCCCGAACTTAATTCGGGACGGGATCGGGATTGTCCCATCTTAAAACGGGACAGTCCCGAATCCTAAATTAAAAATAATAAAATATAAAAAATATTTATATATATATATACATATATTAAAAAAAATAGTTTATTGTATATATTAAAAAATATTTAATTAAAATAATATTTAATTTTAACTTCTACACATTAAAAAATATTTAATTATATATATTTAAAAAATATTTAATTATATATATTTAAAAAATAATTAATTATATATAAAAAATATTTAATTAAAAAATATTTAATTATATATAAAGAGTGCCCTCCTTTAACCATCTTTTTTTTCAAATCGATATTTTATTCGTTTGGTGCAAGTGCAATAAATAATTTCTCCATTCTCGTGCTCTCTCTCAATCCAACTCCATTTGACGGCCTAGTTGTTTCTTAGATTCTCTGTCCGTTCGCACTTCTTTACTATTCAGTACGTGAAAGATGCTCAAGCACTGCAATTGTCTTCCAGCTCTCATCTTTGAAGCCAGTCACGGATATGCCCTGGTTTAGCATGTATGTTATCTTTTCGCGTATTTTGAATTAGGGTTCCTTCGATCCAGACGAAAAATTGCAACTTTACCTTTCACTTCCTAAAAGATTTGATTTTTACTTGTTTTCGAGGTACTAAATGGTTGCTTATCGCGTTGCATATGGCAGGATGCAGATTCTTCATATTGTGCATTTTAATTTGCACAACTAGGTTTAATTCAAGAAACTGAAGTTATTGACGAGCGTTTGTTAGTTTCGTTCTGGAAAATAATCTAGTCCTGAGGTTAATTTAGCATCTAGTTCCAGAAAGACGTTCTTTTAAGTTAACAATTATTCTCGATTGAAGAAAAAATCCTTTGTTGAGGAGACTGTATTTTGTCCCCGGATAAATGGAACAAACCCCAGATTCCAACGGTTCAATTGATAAATCCAGGGTTTTGGATGTGAGACCATTGAGAACACTGGTCCCAGTTTTCCCAAATCCACCCGGTTTATCATCTGTTACAACTCCTCAGCCCTCGCCCTTCGTTTGCATTTCCCCTACTGGTCCTTTTCCACCTGGTGTCCAACCATTTTACCCATTCCTTGGTCCAGATGGAACCCAGCAAGCGTTGTCTGGTGCTCAAAATCGCCCTGCTAACTTTGGGTTTCAAAGCAGTATACCAGCTCCCGTTCCTTTGAATTCCTTTAGGACCCCACCATCCCAAGTAAATGGTGGTACTGGCCGCCGCCGGAGGCCCTCCAAATCTCATGCATCAGGATCTGTGCGTATAGAGGAAGACGGATATAGTGAAACGCTGAATCAAGACGGTCAATCTGACAGTGGATTCACCACGGATGTTGCAAGTACTTCGGGGAAGCGAAAAAGTCGGTCACGGAAAGGAACTGAGAAAGGTGGAGATGCTGAATCACTTGCTGATAGCTTCTTGTCCTCGTTTAAGATCAACGAGTTTGATGACTTTAGAAGAGAAAATGGAGACAAGGATATCGTTGCAACTATACTCTTAATCTTTGAATTGATGAAGCGGCGATTTTCCCAACATGAAGAAGCTAGCCAGATTCCTATTGCTAAACGTCCGGACTTGAAGGCTGGTTCTATTTTGATGATGAAAGGAGCACGGACAAACACCAGTAAGAGGGTCGGGCATGTACCTGGAATTGAAATTGGTGATATCTTCTTCTTCAGAATGGAGTTGTGCCTTGTGGGTCTACATGCTCCAAGCATGGCTGGAATAGATTACATGAGTGTACAAGTTAGCACAGGTGAAGAACCTATTGCAGTTAGCATCGTTTCTTCGGGAGGATATGACGATGGTGATGATGATGGAGATGTTTTGATTTATTCCGGTCAGGGTGGTGTCCAGGGTAAAGATCAGAAGCTAGAAAGGGGAAATCTTGCTCTTGAAAACAGTCTGCGCCATGGCAATGAGGTAAGAGTCATAAGGGGTTTGAAGGATCTGGCTAATCCAACCAGTAAAATCTATGTTTATGATGGCTTGTATACGATTCAGCAATCATGGACTGAGAAAAACAATACTGGATGCAGTGTTTTTAAGTACAAGCTTGTTAGGGTACCTGGGCAGCCTGAAGCGTTTTCACTCTGGAAATCAATACAGCAGTGGAAAGATGGAATGGATCCACGACCCGGTGTTATTCTTCCTGATTTAACTTCAGGAGCTGAGAATCAGCCTGTCTCTCTTATGAATGATGTGGATCGAGAAAAGGGTCCTGCTCATTTTACTTATATCCCACGCCTCAAGTATACTAAACCCTTTTACACCTCCAAACCTTATTTGGGCTGTCGCTGCCTAGGTGGATGTCAACCTGGCGACACCAACTGCCCTTGCAATCTAAAGAACGATCGGTTTATCCCATATTCATCAATTGGAGTTCTCTTGACAAACAAATCCTTAATATATGAGTGTGGGGAGACCTGTTCTTGTCCTCTGAACTGCCGGAATCGTTTGTCTCAAGCAGGTTTGAAGTTTCATCTTGAAGTTTTCAAGACGAAGAACAGAGGTTGGGGGCTTAGGTCTTGGGATGCCATTCGGGCTGGCGGTTTCATCTGTGAATATGCAGGGGATGTCATCAACTCAAGTAATCCTGGGAATCAAAATGATGATTACATCTTTGATACTACTCGTTTGTATGAACCACTAGAACCGGCACCTGATCCTTCTAGTGCTGTAAAAGCCCCTTTCCCGCTTGTGATAAGTGCAAAAAGTAGTGGCAATGTCGCCAGATTCATGAATCATAGCTGCTACCCAAATGTGTTCTGGCTGCCAGTTTTACGCGAGAGTAACCATGACTCTTATTTCCATGTTGCTTTCTTTGCCATCCGGCACATTCCTCCCATGCAAGAGCTGACTTTTGACTATGGGAGCCCCCCGGCCGAGAAATCAGATAAAGCAAAGAAAAAATGCTTATGCGGGTCTGTTAAGTGCAGAGATTATTTCTAATGATAGCCAAGGTTAGTTAAGCTCATCTGTTACATGTCGACTATTTGATTCATCTTTCTTGAATTTTTCATGTGGTGTAACACCTGCCTGCTATATATGTACTCTTACCAATCGACTAATCCTTTTTATTTTTTGTGCAAAAATGCTTCATATGATTCACCTTCTTGCTGCATTGAAGCCCAACTTCTTACCATAACTTGGTAATGCTGATATCTTTTGACAAAAGTGTCGACTCCTTAAATACTTCCATTATTTCCTCAGGTCAGGTGCAGGAGCCAGTCTATTAGCCTAGTTTTTGTTCGTTGGCTGAAAAGCAGCACTCGCGTCATGCTCGTCGCTCGTTATGTTGTTTTCTCCCTTGGGTTGATGGAATTTGGAGTTCCAGGTTATCAAGCTGCAGGTTTGCAAATGAAACATGATTTGCGACTCAATTCCACAAGTGTTGTAATCGTTGTAAGACATGCTGAAACTTATTTGTGAAAGTTCAGCTCAACGAGCATGTTTATGCTTTTGTAAGAAGTTCGCTTTGATGAAACTTATCTTCCAAGATTATGAATGTTTTTTGCATAGGTTTATGAGTGTGTGATTTACTATGTACGTGTTGATGCAAATTGCAATAAGGACTTTTCTTCGAGTCAGGCGTCCAAGTGTGTGCATATTCTTACATCTCTGTGGGAGCACACATACATATTGTTGTGCAAAATTGATATAGGGCACCTCCTACTGTACACTTTCATCGTAGTTCCACTCATATTCCAGCATAGTGGGATCTACACATGCTAACATGTGTGTACTTTGGAATCCCATTATACGCTATCCCCACTGCACACCAAAAAATTTTTTTGTTGACGGGTAGATTCGAAACATGCTGGGTCCCAAGGCAGATTCGAATCCAGCAGCCCTTTCATTCCCCTCGTGTATCCCAACGCATTATCAAAATACTCCGGTCACATTAGCGGGGGTGTACTCGGGCTGATGGGGTAGTATATAGCATTTTTTTTTGTAGATACACCCTTGGGCCTGGGTGATTTATGGATAATAATTGCAAAGTTATTTGTTAAAAATGCTCTGATTTTTCAAAGAAAATCGGACACAAATCATAAGGGTTGGCTTATTAGTGGCGGCCTGAGATTTAAATTTTCAAAAGTGATGAGCTCTAAAGTTTTATCCTTCATTATGTGCGAACAATTCTTTAATGGCATGTTCTCGAACCAAAAAAAATTACGCATACGATTATTGTCCAAAAAAAAATAAAAACTGACACTGAAAACCGCTGCAACTTCCAATAATAGTCGCATAGTATGAGAACGAGAAAGTTCGATGAAAAAACCGTTGTAATTGCATAATTTGGGATTTTGTAGCCCTGGGGTAAGGGCCCCGGGTTGCATGCCAGATATTGCTGGCGCCTCGGCATGGATCCTCCAATTTTGAAGAAAAGGCTGTATCAAGTTTGAAAGGGTCGAAATGTAAGATTTTGCTTCAATCTTACACTCGGTTTACATTCCTTTAATCTCCTTTTTTTCCGGGTTTTTAGTATTGTTCTGAGATTATGTGATGCCGGACTTCGGTAAGCATTGTTGATGTCAGAAATGATGATGAAACCTTTGAAAGTTTCTATTCTTACAATTAATTACAGAGGTGTGTCTGATCTTCATATTTCAGAAATTCTTATGCGGTGGGAGATTGATCTTTGGTCCAGATGGTGCATCGATCCTCTTGTCCATATTTCTTATTGGGGCGCCAGCTATAGCTTTCTGCATCAACATGCTTCTAAGAATACAAAAAATGGACTTTTTGTATGGAATTCTTGTATCTGTATCGGGGCTCATCCTCACAGTTCTGGTGGGCAAAACCTGTTGAAATGATTTGCATTCTTACTTCTAAAAACTTTGATTCCACTGATCACATTCAAACTTGGGACAGAATTTGGCATTTCTCTTCATGACTTCTGCTAGGGATCCCGGTATAGTCCCAAGGAACACGCGGCCGCCTGATTCCGACAGCACATCCAGTTCAACCCTGTCCCAGGAGTGGATAAATGGTGCTGCACCTCCTGACCTGAAGTTACCTAAAACAAAGGATGTCTATGTGAATGACCATGTTGTGAAAGTCAAGTTCTGTGATACTTGTTTGCTGTATCGTCCACCGCGTGCTTCTCATTGCTCGGTCTGCAACAATTGTGTCCAACGGTTTGATCATCACTGTCCGTGGGTTGGGCAGTGCATTGGAATTGTACATTTCATAGAGAAAACTTTAGGTGACGAATGCTAACAGACGAATAAATGAGTTATATATTGAATTCTAATCATGATCATCAGATGTAAGTGTTAGATGAGAATTCGGCACATAACACATTTATTCGCCGCCTAATGTTCGACATCAATGAACCCTTTTACATCCACTGCTGTGACAGAATGGCCACTGATCTTCAGAATTTTATGCAGAGGAATTATAGGAGTTTCTTTTCATTCATCACCACATCAACCGTCTTGTGCATATATGTCTTCACATTTTCTCTGCTGGAGCTTCTAAGAGAACCAGACAGATTATGGAAGAAGGCCATGTCCAATGATACCGTCTCAGTGATCCTAATAGTCTACTGTTTCATTGTCGTCTGGTTCGTTGGTGGGCTCACCATCTTTCATCTCTACCTTATCTGCACAAACCAGGTTAGGTTTCAGCTCATCTTTCTCATTTCAGTTTGGACAACATTCCATGTATCATGACACGAATGCTACCAACATAAAAAAATAAAAATCAACAGACAACATATGAGAATTTCCGGTCTCGTTATGAAAAGAAGGCAAACCCCTACAGCCTGGGCATCATTAATAACCTCAAGGAGATCATCTTCTCCAAGACAGTACATTCTCTGCTGAATTTCCGCAACTGGGTAACCGAAGACGACGGAGATTCATCAGTTGATATTGATAGAAGTTTTGGTGGCCACATTTTGAAGATGGATGGCAAACCAGTTCCAAGTGCTGTACTGAATCAGAACTTGAGATTGGATGAATACGCCAAGGAGAAAAGTGGGAAAGTTGTTGATCTTGATCCCTCTTTGTTCGAAGAACAACTTGCTTCCCCACTTGGTAGTGATGAAGGAAACATGGCAGGATTTGCTCAAGAATTTTGATTTGCCATTGTTCTGTAGCATTTCAAAAGCTTGGTTTCACATAGAGAGCACGCGATGTAGCATGATGGATCAGCGACTACATAGAAATAGAAATAGATTGTCGATTAACAAAAAAAAAAAAATCCAACTACTTCTGAGCTGGTTTTGTAGCTCCGTTCATTACTTTTTGTGTAAAGAGCTTGTTAATTATCAAACACCAGCTGATGGAGAAGAAAGATGTTGTTCCTTGGTATTCTATACTCTGTATGGCTATTCTGCTAACCATTTTGGTGAGCATTAATATGTTTACTTGACTTCTGTGTTTGTCTTGAAGAACTTTTTTTTTTCATTTTCTTGGAATAGATTGAAGATAATACAATTGAAAACAAGAGCTGAAGAAATTGGTCTCTCTCTTATTTTAGTGGCATATGTGGCATGTCTAATGTAACAGAACATATTTGTTCTCAACATCTTCCTTCTCTTGGACGTATCTTGTTTAAGATTTCAGAATCAAATGAATGCTTGTGGCTAAAGCTGACTGCTAGTTTTCTCTCTTATGTTTGTATTTATGTACTGTGTGTGTTTATGCAGTAGGTTATTCTACATGTTCATCTCTACGTCAACGACGTCGTGCCTGTACATATTTGTCATCTCATGGTACATCATCGTCCACCAAAAAGGCAGAGTTTTGAAAGCCATCTCTTGTGATTATATGCCAGATGTTCTCATAGTTTATTGCTTCTATTGGGCTTTATGTATTGTTGATATTAATTTATTTATTTAATTAATTTAAGCTAAGCCTACTACCCACCTAAGCTCACCTAATCCTCTATATAAAGGCACCTAGGCCTAAAGGATTACTAACCTATCGTTGAGAACCAGAAAATATAAGATTTCTCTGTTTGCGTCCTAATCATCCTTCGGGGAAGAGATTTGATTCATGGAAATCAAAGAGACTTTTCATAGTCTCTTTCAACGATGATTTCTACAGTCTGGGTGATTACGATTCTCCACCAAGCTTCCGCATCGTTAAGGTATATTCGTTGTACTTAATTTATTAGATTCGTTCTATTATGATCAATACTGATCTACAGCTTCATTGCATTTTGGTTTGTGGCGGTCTGACAGTGTTCCATTTCTACCTGATCAGTACGAATCAGGTGTACTTACAGATGATTTTGTTCCTGAAGAGCTTACAGATATTAATTTCATTGGAGGGAACTCAAGCTCAAAAGAAAAGATAAGACATTGAAATGGGAAGGAAGTTCAGCGAGAATAACAACTTTTCACTCCCTGATATTCTTCGTGATCTGGAATACTGTAGAAGAATTGGGATGGAAACGAAGCTGGAGATGCTCTGCTCTGCTCATCAGTTCTTCATTCTATCGTTAAAACGTTGCAAGGGTGAATTGGTCTTTTCATCCTTAAGTTATGGAGCGCGTTTTTGTTCAAATGGTTACGCGTTATACCGCCAGGTGGACGCATCCGCATCATCATATTCCTTTCAATCCAGACCATTGATCTGTAACACGGTCGGTGTATAAATATAGAGAATTGAGCGGTTAATGGCACTGGTTTTTCATTCTTTGTAAAGATACAATTGTATAAGTTCATCATCTATACAAAGAATGAATTCTATTTACTCTCGTTTCCACCATTTCCTTCAGTAATTCCAGATTTGTGCACTGGATTTGTACATGGTATCGGAGCTTCTAGGTATCGATCCATCTGATTTTTGAAATTTTTGGTTGAAATCTGAATACAATGACAGTTGTCGAGAAGGAGGTCGGAGAAAGGTCCGAGACTGCGGAATTTGATGGATCTGCGGTCAGTTCTCATGACAATCCGCAGATGTCGCTGGTGACCGGGCAATTAACTGAGTTGAATTACCTGACATGTATCAATCCATGCTGATATCCTTGGAAGCGAAAGGAAAGTTGCACTATATCGACAGATCCGTGGACGAACCAGCCGTCGGGAGCTCGGAGTATATAAAATGGCGAAGAGGAGACCGCATGGTGACCGCATGGATCTTAGCGTCAATGACTAAGGAGCTTAAAGGCAGTTTCATGTTCGCTTCCTCTGCTGCAAAGAGACTCTGGACGGTTCTAGAAGAGCAATTCGGAGGATACAGTGAGCCTATGATCTATCGCATTCGCAGAGAAATTGCATCAGTAAGGCAAGGTTCTGACAGCATTACGCAATACTATAATCGTCTTTCTGCACTTTATTATGAACTCGATTGTTTGAAACCAATTCCTATATGCGGATGTGGTGCTTCGAAGAAAATCAATGAGATGATTACTCGTGGACAACTCACTCAGTTTCTTATGGGGCTTAATCCAAGTTATGACAATGTAACTTACCAGATTCTGAACTCTGATCCACTGCCGAATTGTGACAAGGCATATGCAATGATCCAAAAAATTGAGAGCAAGAGGGGAATACAAATCAATTATGCTGTCACAAATGACTACTCCGGACCAACTGCGAATGCAGCCATTCATTCTGGTCAGAGAACTTTCGAAGAGGGACATGCCAAGCCAAATCATCGCATGAGTAAGGAAGAATACAAACTCTGGTAGGGGAACCGGAAGTGCACTCATTGCCATGCTAAAGGACACACTGCAGATTCCTGCTTCAAGCTCCATGGTCCACCAGACTGGTATGTGAAACTCTATGGTAACAAATCAGGTGCTAACCAGTCTGCTCATAATGTGCAGACCAGTCCCCTAGATGCAGATGAGAGGATCCTCCGAGGCAATTGATTGGAGCCACGCAATTACTGAGGCCGTCAAGGCAGAGATGAAAAGAATGATGAAAGGGAAAGGAGTGGCAAATAGTAATTTTGCACACTTCGGTCATGACTATGCAGATACCGTATTCAATTGCTCATCTCATGTGCTAGATAGCATTAAGTCTGGTGCTTGGATCATAGATACTGGTGCATCTTCGCATATGTGTTTTGATTTGAAACAATTCGATGATTACATGCCTGTGGGTAGAGCTGCTCTTGTGACACAACTTGATGGTAGCACACAATGTGTCTGAAATATTGGATCAGTTACCCTTCACAAGAAGTTACAGATTCTTGATGTATTGCATTTCCCTAAGTTCAAGTATAATCTAATCTCAGTTAGTAAACTCATTCATTCAGCTCATGTACAACTCTTGTTCCTGCCAAACCTGTGTCATATCCAGGACCAGAAAACTAGCCTGCTGCTCGGTACTGGTCATGCTCAGCATGAGCTCTACATCTTGGATCCGTTTCCTATCCATCCTGATGTTGCTTCCGCACTTGCTACAACAATAACCAACTGTTTGCAGTCTGCTGCTGCACAGCTAGTATCCTGGAATAAACCAGTTTTCAAGACGGATTCTGCATCCTCTGAAACCAGACTCCTGTCAAAAACTGCTGTCAATTTTCATGTATGGCATTAACGTTTAGGACATGCTTCTACCGATGTATTAAAACATCTTGATTTCATTCCATTGAGTGCAAATAAAACTGCTTCAATAGATCCCTGTAATACTTGTCATTTGTCTAAACAGCATCGTTTACCTTTTCCTATTAGCACAAGTCGGGCAGTGGTGCCATTTGAACTTGTGCATATTGATCTATGGGGTCCGTATAAACTAGCCTCTCTAAGAGGAGCACATTACTTCCTCACGATTGTGGATGATCATAGTAGAGGACTCTGGACATATCTCCTGCCAGATAAAACCCAGGTTCATAATATTCTCCGAGAATACATCCTCCTGGTTTCTAACCAATATTTGGTGACCATAAAAACCATTCGCACTGATAACGGGACTGAATTCCTGAACCATACCTGTGGTGCCCTGTTTAAGGATCATGGAATAATCCATCAGACCACATGTCCTCATTCCCCTCAGTCCAATGGAGTGGTCGAAAGACGCCATAAAAACCTGCTTGAAATAGCTCGAGGACTCCTGTATGAATCTTCTTTACCAGTAAAATTCTGGGGTGAGGCTCTGCTGACAGCATCTTACATTATAAATCGCCTACCTTCTGTTGTCTTGGGTTGGATGACACCAAGCAAAATTCTCACCGGTAAATCACCATCTTATGATCATCTTAGAGTGTTTGGATGTCTTTGTTTTGCTGCTGTCACTTCTCCCCACAAAGATAAGTTTGCAGCCCGGTCTGTGAAAGGGATCTTCCTTGGCTATTGTTCATCTCAAAAGGCCTACACAAAAGGCCTACAGAGTGTATGATCTAAACACTCATCATACTTTCTCTTCTCGTGATTTAATCTTCTATGAGTATGTCTTCCCTTTTGCTATCCAGCATCCACACTTGCCTGATACTATCCCACCTATACCTTTTTCTGACTCTTCCAACATCCCTGATCCCAGTCTTCTCTTGTCACTGGAAATAGATCATGACTTAAACAGCTCACCAACTGATCTACCTGATTCTCAACACTCTGAAACTTCCCCTTCATCGAGGTCATCTGATAGTTCAGCAATGCTTCCCACTGCATCTGATTCACCAGCCATAAATCCACCAGGTTCAGCAATTGCTGCTCCTATCCCTCCTAGGATCAGTACCCGTCCTAGAAAGCTTTCCACCAAACTCACTGATTACATCTGTGATTATTTACCTCAACAGACAAATTCCCATACAACAATTTCAGTTTGCTCCCGTACTGAAACATCACCTCGCACGTTTCCATTCATCCTATCTCCCCATCTTACTTAGTCTGCTGTCTCCTTTTTATCTACTCTTACTCATGAGCCTGAACCGTCCACTTATCATAAAGCCAAAAACTCTCCTGCTTGGGTTGAAGCAATGCATCAAGAACTGTCAGCTTTGGAGACAAATCAGACCTGGATTTTCACCACCTTGCCACCTGGTTCTCGCACCATTGGATGTAAATGGGTGTATAAGCTTAAACTGAATCCTGATGGGACTGTGGCTCGATATAA
>JAOYMZ010080943.1:0-11456 GCA_025802335.1 Pinguicula primuliflora
GAAATCGAACCCTAATAAGCATGAATTTTGGGGACAAAATCCAACCTTGCCAAGGTCGCCTAGAATTCTACAGTCGCCGGGAGAAGATGGAGAACACGTGGCTGAAGCCACGGTCCGTGGAAAAATGGATCGCCGTCTGGAGCGAAAGGAGGCGTCGATCAATTTAATACCCCAGTTGGAGTAAAGCAATTCGAACGGATGACAGGACGAAGAGTCGGACGGCGGCAAGACGAAAACGTTACAGGTTCGAAGGGTCCCCAAAACGTAAAGGAATTGGCACAACAGATACGCAAGGATGAGAGACGGGCGTTGGAGGAAATTGAATTTGGTGATCGGCGCTACTGACCCGGGAAGAAAATGGGTGTCAAAGGGTTTGGAGAATGAGGGAATCGAAGAGATTGAAAACTCTTTGATATTGAGTCTTCGTGAGAGGGAGAGGGATATGTTCAGCGGAGGAGAAGGGATTGTGGTGGATTCTGATAGTTAGAGATCTCCTGAAGAAGAACAATTCGGTTTTGTGTGACGTTGGGTAAATGTGTTGAAGTGTGGAGTGACGTGGCGAAATATTGAGTTTGGGATGTTTTCTCTCTCCCGCTGTTTTTATAGATAGATGATATATAAGACACTTCTCTTTTGCTATCTTTTTTAACTTAATTGGGTGTTAAAAATTTAGCCCAATATTTCATGAGTGTTACACATCATCGAAAGTACAAAAGTAGCATGACTCCTCCTCACACGTATACATACATAATCGTGAGTGTATATATATGAACACTGGTCTTCTTCTTTATTCAAACCCAGAATTCCGAGTTGTCTCTTTACTCTTATCTCTGTCTATTTCTATAATACCCAAATCCACCTGTTGGATTCAATGAAGCAAGAGCAACACTCAGACTTGTGAGTTGATTTTCCCGATTTGCTGTCCCTATTTCAGGACCAACAAATAGATTATTCAAAATTCAAAAAGAAATGAAGATCACGAGGATTAACCAGGTACTCATGAACGCATCCACGCGATTCCACCGCATACTCTGCCTGCAACTGCCGCCGGAGGATAACGGAAGCGGAACCATCCGACGGGGGAGGCACGACCACGACCATGGCGACGTCATCCGGCTGATCAAATCAGACGGCGTCGTCGCGGTGTACGACCGCCCGGTCAGGGCGCTGGATCTGATGGAGCAATTCCCCAAACACATGGTGTGCAGATCTGACTGCTTCTTCATCGGTCGGAAGACGCCGGCGCTCGACGCCGAGAGCCGGCTCCAGCTCGGGGAGAGTTACTTCCTACTGCCGGCGATGTTCTTTCAGACGACGGTGACGTTCGCGACGTTCGTGAGGTACCGGTCGATGTCGACGCCGGGATGGCCGCCGTTCGAGGTGGAGAGGACGCCATCGGGGGGGCTGAGGATCAGGATCGCCGAGGAGACGATCGCGAGGCAGAGGGTGAGGGAGAAGGACAGCATCAGGGTCTGTGATACGCCGCAGCTCAGGCGAGAGTACGAGCAGCTGGTGCGGATGCGACGCCTGTGGAAGCCGAAGCTGGAGACTATTGCGGAGAAGAAAGGCCGCCGGAGGGAGAGGAGGAGGGAAGGAGCATAGCCGGACTTAGGTTGGTGCGTTGCGTGTATAGATTGGCTGCCATTAACTACTCGAATTTTTTGCAGATCTCAAAAAGCCTATGAACGTTGAATGGAATTATACATATGTTATCTACAAAAAAATCGTTTCTAATTTTTGAAAGTAAAGAGCTGTTTTGGGTAGAATTCTACTACTCCTTCTAGTACTTCTATTAATATTTTTTGTTATTTTTAGAACATGTGGTATTTTGCTCAAGTCTTTAAAAATAATTATTTAATTTTTATTTTAATTATATATAACAAACTTAACGTTATATTGCTAAAATAATTTTCATCTAATTAATTAAAATATATTAGATAAAATTAATTTAGTCATAACAATATTTATATTTGAATATTATTACAAAAATGTCATGCTTATTTTTAAGTAGGAAAAAAAGCATGTCATGAAGTGTTTATTTTTAAGAAGAGAGAGGTTGTAAAAAAAGTACAAGTACTAGTACTTATATTACGCAAAACACTCAATTTATTTTAAAAGGTGCTTATAAGCGCAATTAGAATCAAAAGTACCTCGCACAAAACAAACCTTAAATAATTTGAATAAAATGGATCCGGACATGCTAAAGGTTTCAGCGCAGTCGGATAACTCTTACGACAAGGCACATACAAAAATTGACCTAAAATGGATTATTGTTTGTTACATTTTTGGGAGCAGGTGCATCTCAGGATATGTCAGATAGTATCCGAATTCATTTAATTGTCAGAATTTAGGGTATTAGATATACCCTACATTAGTACCCCGACTACGTGATGTTTTTTTAGTATTAGTTTTAATATTCGAACTATTAAAATATCTAAACTCGTCGAATATTGAGTTTGAATTCGGGTTGGGTTAAAAATAGATGTCTGGTCCAGATATTTTGAGCAACAATAAATAAAATTGTATAACATTGAGAGTTAAATGTACGTCTGTCCTGAATGAGAGCTGCTATACCGTACGAAATAAAGGTAAGAAAATCGGACGAATGAAACATGGCAGCAAATGATTAGGCGCTGGATTGCCAACACTGTTTGTCCAGCCAATGATATATCAGCACGTGATTTTCGTATGGTTTTCGTGGGTAATCCTTTGTCCGGTATAGTTTTTCTGGTCCTGAACAAAGTGAATTCAGACTATTTTT
Source organism: Pinguicula primuliflora (assembly GCA_025802335.1). NCBI lineage: Eukaryota > Viridiplantae > Streptophyta > Magnoliopsida > Lamiales > Lentibulariaceae > Pinguicula > Pinguicula primuliflora. The sequence continues at coordinate 2,762 of JAOYMZ010080943.1, forward strand.
ATCATGAGTCATCGGAATTCAATTTATGAATAAGAAAATACACTAAACCAAACAATCCATTTTCTGATGAATTCTAACGACTTCATCGTCATTAAAGTCGGTAAGATGTCCAAATTGTTCCAACGAGCCTGCAACGGTATTTGTTTTGTGCGCCTCGCATGCCTACTCTGAGATCTTTCGAATAAGATTTAGAAAATCTGTGCAAATTGAGATGTCACTTTAATGAAATAATAACTTTAGTTTTCATCACTCCTTGCAAATCATAAATTATATGAGAAATTTCCTAAATGAAAGAACACCCCTCATGAATTCTAACAACTTCATCATCATTAAAGTCGGTAAGATGCTCAAATTGTGCCAGCGAGTCCGCAACAATATCAGTTTTGCGCGCATCACGTGCCAATTCTCAGATCTTTTGAATAAGATTTTAGAAAATCCGGCACAAATTAAGATTCCCTTTTAATGAAATACTAACATTGTATTTCATCACTCCTTGCAAATCATAAATTGTCATAGAAATTTCCTAAATGAAAGAACTCCCCTCATGAATTCTAACGACTCTATCGTCATTAAAGTCGGCAAGATGTCCAAATGTTTTTTTAGGTAGGTAAGTTGGAAAAAATAATTCCGCTCATCCACAGTATCCGAGAGCTTTTTACACTCCCGACTAATCTGCATTCAAACCTCCGTGAGTCTTTCTAGGGGGAAGGGAATGGAGTTATATCATTGTTCGTGTACTTGGATTATCATTGCTTGGGTAGCCCATAACTTGTAAAACTCCGAAGTATCTTTTTGATTATGAATGGAAATCTTTTCTTATAAAAAAAACACTCCCGACTAATCTAGGGGGCCTGCACCCAGCCCAAAGGCTCTTGTAGATTAGGCTTGACCAAGCACTTTTGCTGGAGCTTGAACACGAGACCTCTTATTCAGGAGTTCACCTAATTGCCACCAGACCAAGCTGCCTTGGTTAGATGTCCAAATGTTGCCAGTGAGTCTGCAACGACATTTGTTATGCATACCTCACCTCTCTACTCTGAGATCTATCCATAAGATTTTAGAAAATCCGGCGCAAAAGTGAGATATCCCTTTAATGCAATACTAACATTGCATTTCATCACTTCTCAAAAATCATAAATCATACGAGAAATTCCTTAATGAAAGAACACCCCACATGAATTCTAACGACTCCATCATCATTAAAGTCGATAATAAGTCCAAATTTTGCCATTGAGTCCGCAACGACCTTTGTTATATGCGCCTCACTTACCTACTTCGAGATCGATTCAATAAGATTTTAGAAAATCCGGTGCAAATTGAGATGTCCCTTAAATGCAATACTGACATTGTATTTACATCGCTTCTTGAAAAATCATAAATTATGAGAGAAATTTCCTAAATGAAAGAACGCCTCTCCTTGTAAATTGTAATTTGTGTTTACATACAATTTGAGATATTGAAAACATGGAAAAACATATTCCCAACATCTTTCACAACCGACTTTGTAAAGTTTTGTTTCTTAAATAAACCTTATTTAAAAATTATCAATATTGGGTTTTTGCCTACCCCTCATGACTCGAAATTTTAATGTATTGGTCAAAGGTGAAGCGTATTACCAACTAATATGTCGTTCGTTGTCTTAAAATAAACCTACAAATATGTTTTCTTCACTTTTCATTAATTTATATAAGTATGCACAAAATATATAATAAATATATTTTCAAGACGGACAATTATCAATTTATCAAACTTCAATGATCGATGTTCTAACTAGATGTATGGGAGGATGATATGGCGCACCCCCCCTGCGCGCACCCCAGCACCCCTCTCCCCGTTTGGCCCAAAAATCGACGATTTCCCACAAATTTAAATGTTATAAACCTGAGGGCTAAATATTACGGCGGCTTCGCCGCCGAAAAAACTAAAATCCTATTTAAATGTTATAAACCGAAGAGCTAAATATCAACCCAAGGGCTAAATCCTATAAACCCAAGGGCTAAATACTATAAACCCAAGTCTAAATTTGTGGGAAATCATCCATATTTTGGCCAAATAGGGAGGGGGTGCGATGGAGGTGCTGGTTTTGGGGGTACCTATAGTATTTTTCTGAAGATTGAGAGAGAAGGGGGAGACCTACATCAGTTAGGGATTTTCATTCCCAATTCGATGGTAGGGTCCTGGCCTCAATTTGGGGCAAAAATTGTACTTATGTGTAAATAATATATATAAAAAAATTATTTATCATTTTTTTAAATTGGCCATTTCAGGTGTTAATTTAATAATATAAGTATCACTTTTTAATATAACTCATAATTACTATAAATTAGTATTATTTTTTTGATATTATGGTGATTTGTCGTTGAAAAAAATTAAAATCTTATCCTATAAATTATAAATTTTAAATCTTATAAATCTTAAACTTTATAAATCGTAAAACTATTTTTTTAATATTTTTTATTTTTTTTTGAATCGATATTACGACGATTTCGTCGTCGAAAAAATCTAAAACCCTATCTTATAAACCCAAAAGGCTAAATGCTATAAATTCTATTCTTTATAAAACCTAAAACCCAAAATTTTACAAGATTAATATTACACGGCTTCGTCGCCGAAAAAACAAAACTCTATCATATAAGCCCAAAATATTGTGTTCTATAGTATTGTGTTGAGAGTGGCATGATTACTTTCTCCCTCATGTATTAAGTATTGTTCTGTTATTCTGACTTTCAAAGTTATCTTCTGGCAGAGACATTTGCTTCCTCCACTGAGACGACTCGATGCCTCTTCTTGAGGAGAATCAAGACTTCATAGTATCTGAAGATGGTAGGTAGAGACCTGCTACCATTTGTTATTTTCTTTTTGACTTCATTTATGCAAATGCTTTCCAAATCTCCTAGTTCTCATTGTGGTTGGGCAATTTCAATTCTAACAGCCTCACTCCACCATTTACCATGTTTTCCCTGCAGAGTTGCCAACGGCTGGACCAATTACACTAGAGGATATTGAGGCAACTCTTAAGAACACTAGGCCTTCTGCTCATCTTCATGGTCATCGTTATGATAAGTTCAACGAGGACTATGGAAGCCAAATTATTTTGTTTTAGTTTGTGGACTTATTTTTCGAGTGTAAACATTGTTTTGTTTTAGTTTGTTGGCTTGTTTTTCGAGTGCATAATATTGATATTCGATCTGAGAGTATACGATTTTTTCGAGTGTATGATTGTTGTGCACGGGATTGTTTTTTTGGATTCAGATATCACTGAAATCATGTTTACTTGTGTTTGATTTGTTTAGCACTTAGTGTATATAGCGAGAAGGGTATTTTAGTCATTTAACCATCATTTAACTGTTCAATCAGTGTAAATCCACTTCAAAGTAAACATACGAAATTATAACTAACTCAATCAAAATCAAATTCGAAAAGTTATTTACTATATTTGATGTTAATATCGGTAACGGTTCAAATCAAAATCAAACCCGAAACATTAAATCTGCAGTAAATGGACCCAGATTATGTGCAACAGAGATGAAAAATGAGGAGCACTCGCGAGCTCTTGTTCTTATGAGCTCACTACATAGCCTGTAAATATGAAAGAACTTTTTTTAGGGAATTATTATAATACAAAAAAAAGGTGACAGTAATTCATTGAACATATTAGCCATCACAATTTTTTTTGATACCTATGGTATTCTTGTACTTTCTTGTACCCTTGGTACATTCCTGTCCTCGATTAATCCATAGGGGTTTGTGCAAAGCGACTCCCCCTCACAAACCAGACAATACTCGGGCCCATACCTGCGGTTGTGGCCCAAGCGAGTTTCTTGTCACCAGTAGGATTCGACCCCCCAATCTCTTGTCTTGAGAGACTTAAGTTGAGGTTCTCCACCACTAGGCTAACCCGCTTGGGTTTAGGCATCACAATTGAGCATTAAAAATGAACTAATATCACTTGATAGGATTGATACGTGACTAGAGGTGAAAATTCCGCACTGGAACCGTCGGACCGCACCAGAACTAGCGGTTCAGTCCTGGACCTGCAGTGCAGTTCGGCAGTTCCATTTTTGCCGAACTGCGGTTCGGTGGTTTGGACCACCCCTTTTTTTAAATTTTAGTTTTATTTTAAATATTATTTGTTAGAAGTTGGAGAGAATATGGAAGAAGAGAGAACAAAATAAAACGAAGAAGAAGGAGTTGAAAAGTCAATTTTTTTTTACAAAAGGGAGTTGAAAAATCAAAATTCTTGTTTTTAGTGCTCAAATACAAAACTCAAATTGGGTAAATTTTTGTATGTTCCCTGTTACAGTCTATGTATTGCTAAAATACCCTGTCGTGTAGAAGGTTTCGGTGATCCTACTGCGCTGGTGACTTCAGTGCGCGGAAGATGAAAATGGCAAAAAAATCTGACACAAACACACACTTACACCATATTACACCTACTAAATTATCTTTCCTCAATTTTTCTCTCTCCCATTGATCGAAGAAGATGAACAATGGTTCTCTTTTATGTACAAATAGGAATAACACGTACGGAACAAAATCACCACACGAAGCATTGATGCTCCCACAAGATTTTCTTCGTCTTGTTAAGGTGATGGCTGGGCTGAGCAAGAACGTCGAGAAAGAAGGTTCCACAATACACGGATCGATTGTTTATCATTCAATGCGATTCGAAAAATCAATTGACCTATTCACTTTCTGCTTCTGGTGTGAGTTTGAACTCAACTCTGTTTCATTTAATGGGGCAAATGGGTTTATTGGGGCAAGCATGTTGTCACCTGGGTTTAATGGAGGATGCGATGGTACTCCTAGACTAGCAAACGACGGAATTGGGAAGTATACAATGCAAAAAGAATTGTATAGAGTGTAGTGCCCTCATGGTACTGCAGGATTGGCCGATCTGCGGGCCCACGCAAATGTTTTAAACACCGGCCCATCTGCGGGCTCACGCAAAAGTTTTAAACACTGGCCCACCTGACACATCAATCCCGCAGTGCCACATAGGCACTGCACACTCTACAATTTTTTTTGCACTGTACGCCCCTTAAACCCGCAAACGACTTGCTACCGCCGCATTTCAACGGGAAAGCGATGTGCTCTCCGATGATATATTCACTTCCAACAAATTCCCCTTCTCCGACGAACACCCGATGAGCATCTCGCCGTCAAAACCCGCAGAAATGGAGCCATCACCCATCTCCTCTCGCAAATTAAACTCCTCATCGATCGCAAGACTGCCGCACTGGACGTCGGCCACTACTCCGTAGCCATCAAAATGCACGGACAGACACTACTTGGAAGCCATCAGAATGCACGGATGTTGGCAACTACTCTGAAGCCATTAAAATGCACGGACGCCTGCCGCTACTCCGAAGTCATCGGAATGCATGCTGCAACAAGCAAACTACTGTGAGCAAACGAAAAAAAAGAACCACTGTTCATCTTCTCCGATGAATCGGGGAGAGAAAAATTGACGAAAGAGAATTAACTACGTGTAATATGGTGTAAGTGGGTGTTGTGTTAGATTTTTCCCCATTTTTATCTTCAGCGCCTTTTGTTTCAGCGCTGATTAATTCCGCGTTGAAGGCTCCAGCGCGGGACCTTGTCGCGCTTAAGCTTTTAGCGCGGCAGGACATTTTAGCAACATACAGACTCTAACATGGCACATATAAAAATTGACCCTCAAACTATGCGGTTGTTTGTATTTATATTATCTATATTTTATGTTTCATTAATATTTGGTTCTTTGTTTTTTTATTATAGGTATTCACGTTTTGTCATGAGAACACCACGCCGGTGAGCATCGTAGTTGCACCACCGGAGGCGCGAGTGACGAGAATCGCATTTTCACATTTTGTCATGAGAACACCCTCCGAAAAGGAAGACGAAGGAGAAAACAAAACCGCCAAGGCAGCAGAATTGGACCGATGAGGTAATGGCACAAGCAGTATAGATCCCTGAACTGTGCATAAACTTTTTTTGTCATTTTTTTATTAAACCCTAAACCCCAGCTTGGATCGCGGATCGAATCGCGAAATCACAGTTTGGTCCACTACCGGACCGCAAAACTACAATTTGGTCGCACGGTTCGGTCCAGCCTGGTTCAAACCGAATTTTCAGCTAGTGAGGAATGCACCATATCACTCACCCACACAGACTCAATTGAAGTTTTCGCTCAAATCCCAGTTAATCACACTCGAGTCGTCTTCCACTTTTCAGACAATTTCATCACAGCAGATGTCAGCAACTTGTACCTGCTATGATCCATAAATGTAGTACCAAATATGCAAAGTTATTCACATCTTCCACTCTCCCGTAACACAACCCACATGAGCTTCCAGTGTATGTACCAGTTATCCAGATAAGAACAAAACCAACAAACTTTAAGTAGCAGAATGCAGTGCCAGAGCAAAATGATTTGATCATCAAATTAAAACCTTGTACGAATTTTAATGGTTCAAGTTTTAAGCCAATTTGAGGGAGGGAGGAATCCAATCATCCACATATTCCTACAAGGACAAGTTTCTTGCACTCCTCCAACAATAAGAATACCGAGTTCCTCTTAGACAGGTGAAGATATAATGTCTGTTTTAGAGTGTTTAAATATCACATAATGAAGTACAAATTTAGTTGGTAAAAATCTAGAAGTTCGTCACCTAACTTGCTTAGACATCCCATGAATTTAGGTAAAATAATTTAAACATTGATAGTTTGAAAGTTGTAATATTCAAACAATGGAATGAAAATCCATATTTAATATATAAAATGACAACAAGAAAGACAATCAACCAACAACGTTCCATAAATTTAAGAAGATCAGGAATATAATCTAGTGTTATCTAGTGGGAAAAATTCCCACTACTTTTAAAATCAAACATTCCACAATTGTTGAAACAAGAGCTCTCAAAAGATGCCATGGTTAACAAGAAGAAGAAGGAAACTTTACTGTCCAAATCAAGCAAAACCTAATAAGGCGGCGGCGGGGGCGGGGGCCGCCAAAACACATCATGTCCCATATGCCCGTTGGGTAGCAAATGATTGAGCATGCGGAGATGATTCGCCGGCGAGTTATCGGCCGCCGTCACCAAGCCGTAAATCTGTGGCCCTAATGACCCCACGCCGGCAGCTTGACCGGACGACGGCGGCTGAGGCTGAGGCTGCAGCTGCATTCCTTCATCACCAACCCCATCTTCCTCCAGCGGCAGTGTTTCGAACACGGGCTTCTCGCACGTGGCGGCGTTGACCGTCACCGTCCCTTCCGCGACCAATTCCCCGACCACGACGCCTCCGAACGCCTGCCCCTGCGGACCGATAAAGTAGACCGTCATCCTGTTGTCCTCGGGCGGTGACGGCGGCGGCAGGAACGCTCCCGACAGGGAGGCGATCTCGAATCTCCCCCTGAAACGCTGCACCTTCCCGTCCGGCTCCTGTATCGCCACGCTGCTCGCCGTACCTTTCCCGTACAGCACCGTAACCCCGCAGCCGCGTCGCTCCGCGTACTCCGCCATGCTCTTGAACACGTCGCAACCCCCGCCGACGCTGAACACGTGGCTGCAGAAGGAATTAGGGCTTCCAGCTGCGACGACGGTGGGAGCTTTGGGTTTGTTCTTGGATCCCGGCGGCCGGCCGCGCGGGCGGCGTCCGGATTTGGAAGACGACGGAGGCTGTGAGGTCTCGACGTCCCCGGCCGTGTTCTGGTACTCCTCGGTATCTCCGCTCTCGGGGTTCTGTTTAGGGTTGCTGCTCTCGTGGCTGTTTCCAGCCGCGGCTTCATCTTCCGCCGATGAATTCGCGAGGTGAAGCGACGGACCTACTCCGCCACCGGAGACGGTGTTCATCGCCATGTTTCTTACCCCCGGCCACCATCTGTTGTCCATGTTTCAACTTCCCTTATTTCTCCCAACAACAGAAAAAAAAATCTGAAGGGAAAAAAATATAGGGCGCAATTAATCCTCGAATTCAAGAGTCATATAGTCCGCTTATATCATAGATTCAAACTCGGACTCAACTTCCTCAGAATCCTTCCGTGTTCACAATTCTAATTCAAGACGACCAAAAAAAGAAAGGAAAAGTAGAGATCTAAACAAGCAAAAACTCTTTCCCAAACAAACCCACAATAATCTTCCGTGTACCTATTTCCTTATATGGGTTATTTCCTTTTTCGTGTATAATCCCAGATTCCATCAGTGGGCGTGTACAGAATTTCTCGAAAAGAAGAAGAAGGAGCAAGTACAGTGCAGATCCATTTGTGCAGACTCCAGAAGATAAGAGTCTTTGTTGGGTTTACTAGTTTAGCAGCAGTGAAGTGGGGAATTGTTGGGAATTTGTTTTCTAACAGGAATGTGGACTAAAAAACTGCGTTGATCCGGTGTCGTTTCGTTTGTTCCTGTGTGTGTGGATGGGGGCAGGACAACGTGCGCATCAGATTGGGTAACGCTTGTCTTTGTCTTCTGCCATGTAGTGTAGCCCCGACTTTGAATGCCCTGTCCTTTTTGGCAAATTTATTTTCCGGCAACCGGACAAACCTAACTCGGAAATCTTGAAATGGGGTAAAGTCATGTGGCGCATTGACCGGCCATAACATGTACTGAAAATTTCGGATATTGAAGGAATTTTTTTTTCTTTGCACGGTCAATGCAAAGATTTTGCGGAAATGTTCTGCCGCGTAGTAGCCAACTGTGCAGCAGGATTCCGCGCA
>JAOYMZ010080954.1:0-11455 GCA_025802335.1 Pinguicula primuliflora
AGATCTGACCCTTGCTTAGCATTGTATTATTACTTGACCATGTGCACTTGCATGCTAATATGAATTTTCACATCATCGGGAAAACCGACTCCATCATAATATGATTGTTCGTTCTCATCTAGATCCATCAAGTCCATCTGACTCGAACTACTCAGTACACGAGCTATGGATCCTTACAAAAACAATCAACTCAAGTTATGCACATGATTCCATAATAATAAAATGAAAATTTTCACGCACGGAAAACAAATAGAAATCAATCACCAAATACATAACTCATAAATAGCACGGGAAAGGAAAAAACAGATCAATAAATAATCAGAAAACATTAGAATTCCTGATTTGCAGCCTGTAGTCCTATTCCTCTAGCTGAGTCGAGAACCACTCTTCTCGCTAATCCTTTCGTGAAGGAATTCGCCAGATTTTTCTCGGATCTCACGAACTCCAAGGCAAGTATATCATTCTTGAGTAGTTGCTTTATAACTCCATGTCGTAACTCGATATGTCTCTTCTTTTCATTGTAGATACTATTCTTAGCCACTCCGATGGTTGCCTGTGAATCACAATGAATAGACACCAGAGATGTCTTTTTCCCCCACATTGGCAGGTTAGCCAGTAGATTTCTTAGCCATTCTTCCTCTTGTCCAGCTAACTCAAGTGCAATCAGTTCTGCCTTCATGCTAGACCTAAGAATACATGTCTGTTTCGCAGACTTCCAAGATACAACTCCTCCTGCAAGCGTGAATACATATCCACTAGTAGAGCTTACTTCATCATTGCCTGCAACTCTGTTTGTATCACAATATCCTTCCAGCACTTCAAGAAAACGACTATAGTGCAAGTGCCTGTCCATGGTACCTCTTAAGTACCTAAACAGACGTCGAAGAGCAGTCCAATGATCTGCACTTGTCAATGAGGATATCGACTCAGTCTGCTTACTACATAAGTAATATCAGGATGTGTGTAGTTCATAAGAAACATAACACTTCCTATAACCCTTGCATATTCTTCTTGAGACACTGCAGGGCCCGAGTTCTTTATCAGGCGAACGGATGAGTCATATGGAGTTGCACCGGCTTAACCTCGTAGCTATCAAATCTCTTGAGCACCTTTTCAATGTAGTGTGACTGACTCAAAGTAATCCCTTCAGGGGTCCTTCCTATCTTTACTCCAAGAATGACATCTGTCTCCCCCAAATCTTTCATCTCAAACTTGGATGACAGAAAATTCTTCGTTGCACTTATTGCATCCATGCTTTTACTGAAGATCAACATATAATCAACATAAAGACATATGACAACATATTCTGATCCAAACATTTTCGAGTAAACACATGTATCAGAAGCATTTAATGTGTATCCATCACCAATCATGGTAGAATTAAATTTTTCATACCATTGCAAAGGTGTTTGCTTCAAACCATAAAGTGATTTCAGAAGTTTACATACTTTGTTCTCCTGTCCTGCAACCACAAACCCTTCTGGCTGAGTCATATATATTTTCTCATCCAGGTCCCCATCAGAAAAGCTGTCTTGACGTCCATCTGATGTATGAGCAGATCATGCGGGGAAGTCAGTGCAATCAATGTCCTAATGGTCCCAACTTTTTTCACAGGAGAATCAGTATCGAAAAAATCGATCCCCTTTTTCTGGGTGAATCCTCTTGTTACCAATATTGCTTTAAAGCGCTCAATAGACCCTTCGGGTCTTATTTTTTTCTTAAAGATCCACTACATGTAATGGACTTGCTACCTTTAAGTAGCTCAACCAATTTCCAGGTTTCATTCTCAATCAGAGAGTCAAGCTCACTCTTTATAGTCTCTCTCCAAAAACTAGCATCCACTGAATGAATAGCTTCATCATAAGCTCGAGGATTATCATCAATAATGAAAGCACATAAACGATGCACACTTGAAGAGGCAGATAATCCAGTCTCAGTTAGATAAGAGGTAATAAAGTCAGGTCCGAAACTGGTTTCAATTCTCTGCCTCTTGCTTCTTCTAATTTCGTCGAGAGGTTGCACATGTCTCGTGACTATTGCAGACGAGCTTGGCTCCTCTGATGCATCTGCAGATCGAGGCTCATGTGACCTATGTTTTCCTAATGGGAAAATGTTCTAAAAAAATTCAGTATCCTGTGATTCCGAAATGGTGCGATCACTTAGTGCCATAAATCGGTATGCAGCACTATTTTTCGCATACCCAATAAAGACACAATCAAAAGTCTTGGGACCAGTAGTGGTCTTCTTAATATCCGGAATACCTACTTTCGCCAAACACTTCCCCCCCCACCCATCACACACACACGAAAGTAGCTCAGATTTGGAGGATATCTTTTCCACAGTTCATTGGAGTCTTGTCCAACTTCTTGTGAGGTACGCGATTTAATATATAACAGGCTGTTATGACTGCCTCCCCCCACATATCGTCGGATAGCCCAAAGCTCAAAAGCATTGCATTCATCATATTTTTCAAAGTCCTATTCTTTCATTCAGCAACACCATTATGTTGAGGCGTGCGTGGAGCACTTATCTCATGCACTATCCCATTCTTTTCACAAAATTCCTTCAAAGGGATAGAACCATATTCCCTGCCTCTATCATATCTTAATCTCTTAATCTTCCTTTCCAATTAATTTTCCACTTCTGCCTTAAATCTTGTAAAGGCATCCGCCACGTCATCCTTTGCCTTCAATAAATATACTCAACAATATTTGGAATAATCATCAATGAAGGTCACATAATACTTGATGACCATTTTTGCTCATTGTATTCTTGAAATCCGTGAGATCATAGTGTATGACCAAGAAGTTCAGTTTGTCTCTCGACAACCACTTTGAATGCTTTTTTGTGATGCTTTGCTTCAACACATATGATACATTTCGAAAAACCAGTTTTGTCCACTAAGGGTATTAGAGACTTGGTCCTTAGTCTCATCATTGAGACCACATTAACATGTACTAGCCGACCATGCCAAATATCAACAGACTCAATCAGATAAGCAGAAGTAGATATTTTATTAGCCTCATCAGAAAATACATTCAAAACAAATAGTCTTTGACTCAGATAGCTCTTTCCAACAAACTTCCCATTACGAGTTAAAACTAACTTGTCAGCTTCAATTACTTGTTTAACTCCAGCCTTGTTAAGGAGACCTCCAGAAATTATGTTGCGACGCAGAGATGGAACATATAACACTTCAGTGAGAGTAAGAGCCTTCCCCAATGTAAGCTTTAGCATGACCTTTCATTTTCCAAGAACACCAGATGTACTCGAGTTTCCCATATAGCATTGTTGACCTCCCTTTGCTTCTTCAAACTCCTGGAAAAGCTCTCTGGTGCAGAAATGCCGATTTGCTCCAATGTCCACAATCTAGTCCACCTTGTTTTCAATTAGATTGACTTCGCTTATCATGGACACAATTGGATCATCATCATCATCATCATCATCTTCGAGAAGATTGGCTTCAGCAGAACCAGGGCGAGTTTTCTTTTTTAGGGCGAGTTTGCGCTTTGGGCAGTTGTAGGCCCTGTGCCCAGGTGCATTGCAAAAAAAACAGATTAGCTTAGAATCATTTCTTTGGAATCTGGGAAACTTCCTTGATTGTTTGGACCGACCAGCAAGTTTCTTGTTGCCTCCTGTATCTTGGAATTTCGTGTAGGAGCGATCTGTTTCAATAAGACGAGCATTAGAAAAATCAAAGGAAACAGAATCAGTTTTGTCCTTTAGGCGATTAGCCTCCTCGGTCCTCATGTGCTTGACGAGCTCTTGCAGGGTCAAGTCCCTCTTCTTGTATTTCAGATGGTTTCTGACTTTCTATAGTCAGCCCAAAATGGTAGAATTCGTTCAAGCAGGACGTTAGCCTTAAAGACCTCGCATATCTTCATCCCTTCGTTAAGAACATCAACACACAGGTTTTCATAGATATGAACTCGATCCATAATTGGTTTGTTTTCCTCCATCCTGTAGGCGAGTCATTTTCCAACTACATATTTTTTCTTACCTGCATCATCAGCACCGTATTTATTCTCAAGGGCATCACAAATGACCTTTGCATATTTGTGCACAACAAACAGATCAAACAGATTGTTGACCAGGTGGTTGAAAAGATGACCACGAACAGTCTTGTTGCCCTTCTCGAACTTTGTTACAGCTGCGGTACGTTGACCAGCCTCGATCTCGTTTAAGGGACCCATAATAGCGGGTACCGTATCAGTTGTTAGCACATGATCAAGATCTAAGCTTCAAAGAATATCAACAATTTCTGCGACCAATGTTTAAAATTATTGCCATCTAGGGATTCTATCTTCGATAAATCAAGAGCAGAACGAGAACTAGAGGCCATGATAAATCACAATATGAAAATTCGCTTTCAAATTGTTGGAGATATACTGCAATTTATCTGAAAAAACGAGAACTTATCGAAAATTCTTAAGCGCTATGTCGTGGCTGCCGTCACCACTATCTTGAAAGCGAATTCGGCACAACCGTAGTGTTAATTGTACGAACACCGATCGCTCCCAAAGGTTCATACAGCAACTCCCGAACACGTGCACTCGAGCCCGGAAGGTGGAGAAGACACCAACCTTGCTCGAACTTGGAGAGAAGAATATTTTCGTGTAGAAGGTTTCTGTTTTCAATGTGTATTCAACTCTAAAAGACAACCATATTTATAGATAGGAATTACAAGTGTTTGTTTCCAACTTAAACATGATCTCTTAGAGTCCCAAACATTTCTGGAGTCCCAAAAGTAACAACGCACTTTAGTTGTTGGATAACGACACTAATAGATAGAGGTTCACCAAAAAAGACGGGGCATACAGAACATTGGGCAAAGTCAAGAAATTGATACATCGCATAGAAGCCCTACCAACCACAGGCTGAGCCGTACCATTACCAGTCTGGATACTCTCTGGTAATGGGAGATGAATATAATATGAGAACTCCCCAATAGAACCAGTGATATGGTGGGAAACCCCAACGTCAACTATCCGATCCGTGGATCGAGAAATAAAGGTAAAAACATGTATCTGTGCATAAGAGGCAGAATGAATCCTCTTGGATAAACCTTCAGGTATAATTTTTTGTATGCGTACAAGTAAGGTCTTCAGATACTCGCGATCCAATTTTCTCAAGATTCCCAGTTCTTCACCCACCATCACTCAGTCAACCAGCAACAACTAAATAATTCAATCTCCACAACATCTAACACATCAACCAAACACGCAATAAGCAAGTCCCACTGTTAACACAACACAACCTCTAAACCACAACAACATTATCAAAAATCCATCAACAACCCATCAATAATTCTCAATCAACAATCCTCAACCAACAATCAATAAAATTCAATCACAAACCACTGCAAATCCAATCCAAAAATTGCCTTCAATCCACCATTCACACTCAAATCAGCAACTCAATATCTCCATAACAACCCAACTACACTGCACAATTTTTAACATATTCTCCACATTTAAAAATTCATAACTCACCTCATTCATCCACAATTATACATTCAAATAAGAAATTTACCCACAAATCAACAATTAGTCACCAAAAACACAATATCCACTTTCTGATCAGCCGAAAAATGGTCGGTTAGGTGGTTGCCGTGCAGGGAGCCATAACCCTAAGCAGCGTGCGGCGACATGCACACGGGAGAGATGCGCAAAAACACGTGATTTCAACGAGAGATGGGCAGTTTCCCGTGGTGGTAGCGACAATGCTAGGATTTTGTGGTTGAGTATCACTTATACAAAATAGGTAGAAATATCATAATGAACCTAAAAAATACCAACAAATCTTAAATCTATAGTAGTAGTTCAGCTGGCTGGCTGCTGGCGGGTGTATGGCGCTGGACTGGGCCGTGCCTAACCGAACTGTATAGAAGAGTTTTAGAACCCAGAGCCCTTCTTATCCCAGACTCATTTTCAGGGACAATAGGCTTCTGTCCAAGACAGATTAATCTGGATCGTCTGATTCAATCCGACGGTCCAGATAAATCTTTCCCCAAAATTAGGTTATGTGAAACCATCGGAGCAAGCGTAAAAAATCCTTCCGAATCAATCCTTTCGAAGACGATTGACAGAAATTCAATGAAATAATGTTGCAAAGACGAATCAATCCAAGAACACAACACAATATGCAAACGGATAACGTCAATGGATGAATACAAATCATACAAAATCAGAGAATGAATGACAGAGTAAAAGAATTATATAGCTATATCTAGAAATGAATACAAAACCCAATGCTCGTCGACCCTTACCCAGAATCCATGGAGTTCAGCAAACAGATGGCCGAATAGAATGCCGTCGGGATGGAGAACTTTTAGGCACTGTTGATATCGACCCAAGCGGAGTGAAAATCATGAGCGACATCGACCGCCTCCAGATCTCCGTACATGCCCCAATCACAGAGGCCACCGAGAGCCGTGGATGCGGAGAAGGGTAGGAATAGGATCTGTTTCGAGGCTTTTGCGGTGGCAACATTCTGCATAAATTGGAGGAGGAGGTTGTCGCTGTTCACCATTTTTAGGATCTATTCCCGGCGGCGTGCAACGGTGTGATGCTGTTGAAGACCTGCTCGAGGATCGTCCGCCTAACCGCGAAGGAGAAGACTGCATTGCAGCACTGTGGCTCGGAGAAGTTATTCAGAGGAAAGATTAATCTGGACCGTCAGATTGAATCGGACGGTCCAGATTAATTTGTCTTGAACGGAAGCCTTTTTTTCCTAAAAATGTGTCTGGGAAAAGAAGGGCTCTGTTTTAGAACAATGCTTAGTTTTATTTTTGCAGTATATTTAATGTGAGAAATGCTAAATGTACTCACTAGTTTTGTACTCAATTGAGTATAGAAGTCAAAACGGCATCGTTTTGACTTATGTTGAGTTAAGCCGACGTCATTTTAACTTCACACAAGATAAAACGGCATCGTTTTAATCTGCGTGCTCAATTGAGTACAAAATTAGTGAGTAACTATAGGATCACCCTTTTAAGAGCTCAGTTCTTATGGGCAGTACTCCTATAGGTAGTACTTACTCCTATAGGCAGTATTGCCCATAGCCACACGATTGTGGTTAAAAATTCACAATCAATCCATATGATTGACCGTCCGATGAAATCCATGGGTTTCTCTTCATCCAAGTTTTGCTGGCATCCTCCTCATCCATGGCATCCAAGGCTTTGTCTCTCATCTCTCGTCGTTGTCGTGCAATGTTGAGAACATGACTTCCTTCCATCGACGGACCCTCCCACGCGAAGTCTCGATGCTGGAGAGGCCCCATACTCCTGCATCGTGATTCCGACAAATCCATCCTCCTGCATTGCGATTCCGGCAAACCCATCTTCCTGCATCACGATTCCGGCAAAACCCATCCTCCTGCATCGTGATTCCGGCAAAACCCATCCTACCGCATCACGATTCCGACAAACCCACCCTCCTGCATCGCGATTCCGGCAAACCCCATCCTCCATCATCACAATTCCTTCGGAAAGGAAGTGAAAATCAGTGTGGATCTGACAAAAAGAATTCTTCTTGCCGTAGTAGGAGGTAGCAGGCGTGTACTGTCATGGCGTCGAAGGATGAAATCGATTTCTTGTGGAGAGTTTGAGAAGAATGAACTAACGTTGTGCCCTGTTTAGCTTCCCCAAACTGCACATCTGATGCCATTCCAGGAGTGATTATTTGTCTACCGTCAGATTCAAAATCGTGTGGCTATGGGCAATACTGCCTATAGGACTAATTCTGCCTATAGAAGTACAAGAAATTTTATGGCCAGAATGTTAGAATCAGATTAATGATGTTAAGTCCATGATGTTAATCCTGACCATTCAAGTGTTGTGAATTAATGGTCAAAAATTACCATACTAAACCTAATATCATTAATCTAATTCTAACATTCTGGACTGGAAAATTAACTGCTATACTCACCCTTTTAATATTTAAACATCATTTTTTTGACCCTTTTTGTTGAACATCAACATTCTTGACCCGCAACCCGAATTTGGGCGATCTCCTCCGTGAAGCTCTCCACCTTTTCTGGAGAAGGTTTTTTCCACGGCTGACACAGAGAAGGTATGACGTCGTCGTCCCGTTCGCTGATTGCTCGGATAGCGCCATACTTCTCCGATAGGATTCGATATAATTCAAGGCTTCTAAGTTCTTCATCTACTCTGCAAGAATCTCAGCCATCTTCGTTGGAATCTCAGTCACCGACGGCGGAAATCCTACATATAACCGACACATGCGTCCGGGTAATATGCTTGTTTCTATTATGCAACTGAATTTGTTGTTTCGGTATTTCTGAATGTGCGATTCCTCTGAATTTGATGTTTATCTATTCATTGGCTCTTTTATATGCCTAGCGATTGAATCTGCTGTCCATTTTTTCTGCAATTTGGAAATGAAGCGTCATCGTTCAGGCCTTATTTAATTATATTCTTTCGCAATTTGATGTAGATTTTGAGAACTGACTAGCTCAAATTTTCACTAATATTGAATAGAGAATGAAAGAGTTGCAAGCTGATGAGGCCGTAGAGAAGATGTTGCGGTTGAGCATAGAAGCAGGGGGGTGCTCCGGATTCCAGTACAATTTTTCTCTTGACGATAAAATCAACGATGATGACAAGTTACGGAGTTTGCTAAATTTTTAGAATTGGATTGAAGTTCTAAAATTATTTTACCCTGAAAGAAAAGTAGAAAACTCACAAATTGGTATTGTTTTCTGCAGGATCTTCGAGCGGGACGGAGTTAAATTGGTGGTTGATAATATTTCCTTCGATTTTGTGAAAGGTGCAACCGTTGATTATGTAGAGGAGCTAATTCGATCTGCTTTTCAGGTCTGTTCGACATGACTGGTTTACAGCACTTTGCACTGCCAATTTGCAATTCTATTGATTCTTTTGTTCTTGTCTGCATTTGCTTTTCACAATTTCTGCTGGTTACCTTTAGTAGCTCACGGTTACTGGCAGCCTTTTATTCCCTCAATTTTTATTCAACCGTTTGGCCTTTGTTTATATAGTGTTATTTGTTTCTACTTTAGAGCATTGCATCAGTTGTTTGCAACGAGCCCCTCATAGTGTTTCATCTTGAACATACTATTTGTCCGGGCCATGTTCACTTAGTGAAATATCTGATCTTTACTCAATTTCTTTAACTACTGTTTCAGAAAGCATGGAGTTTGCTTTCTTCTTTTGAGCTACTTGCTAGTGTAAATCACAGAAGATTTGTGCTATTTGGCAATTGACATCTATGCAATCCCGTCCTCCATTTCTCGTCTCCCCGTAATTTTAAGAACTAACCATCAACTTCTGATAAGGATGCAATTGAATTAACTTCCAATGCTGAATGAAGCTATAAAATGAATGTGAAATCCTCCAATGTCATATATTTTATATCTCATGTTGGTTTCCTGAACTATTTTGAGGCTAGAAGGGCTTCATATTTGCTCAAGCGCATGACCTAATAATACACTGGAGTACCGTTAGTTTTATGTGATGTTGCATATGCAGGTTTCTACAAATCCGAGTGCAGTTGGCGGTTGTAGCTGTAAAAGTTCATTCATGGTGAAGTAGTGACCCTGATGTAAACAGAAGGGGAGGATCTAGGATAAGTTTCACTGGCTTCCCTATCAAACCACATTCTTTTTTGACTCTGATAGTTGTGTTGTAGCGTGCAAGTATGTGTTTTTGAAAGGGCCATTCTCATGTGAAATTGATTCTTCTGCATATGCTCATTACTGCTCTTGTTAGCAGTTTGAAGAAAGAAATAATCATTTTTTTTGTAGTATATACAAATTTGTAAAAGAGAAACATGTGCTCACTTGATTAGTTTTCTTACCGTATATACGAGTATTCACTGTTTTGTGTAGTTATACAAGTGCTTGCGTGATTAGTGCACTAACAATATTACCAAGAAATGTATGCCCATTGTACAGTGCAGAGGTCAGATAAAAGAGAAATCACTAAAATTTCATACTTTCCTGAGAAAACTGGATTTAACTCGTCATCATCGACGTCGTTTTATATTTTCACACTTTTTTTTCACTTCAGAAAATATAAAACGACGTCGTTTTGATGGTTATACAGAATATTGTATAAAAAAAATTGCATGCGTAGCATTTTTGATAAAAATCTTCACTTGGTCATTCCCAGTCCATAGCCACCATCTTCTCATCAATCCCACCTTTATCATCTCCTTCATCAGTCTCACTAGTCTCATAAATCTGCAATATCATCAATTTTCTACATTGACACAATTTTTTTTTACTCTTAAATGTTCGCTTCATGAGATACAAACAGATAATCAGTAATTCTAAAATCAGTAAGGGGATCCCAGTGGAAGAGAAGATATACATGCAGCTCCTCTAAAGCGTAAAGAAGAATAGTTTGCATATACATTGCAGATCAAATGATGGTACAAGTGAAGTGAAGAAGGAAAAAAAAAGAAAACTGATTAACATTCTGATAGTATTGTTCAAGAAGCGAACTTTCAAGAGAGACACCTCATGTTTAAGAAAAAAGGGCAATAATACTTCAAACAACAAAATGCAGTAAACATCATTTCAACAGATGGAAATCTGAATTCGTAAGAGAACTTGCTAATACGTGTTTTAAGGAACGTTCCTAAACAGTGACTATTACTCAATGTTCAAGAACCCCTCATGACAAGATCCAACATTAGCCTGTAAAATAGCAAAAAGTGGTGAACAATGATAATGTCAAAGAACAAGGATTCTCAACGAAGCCTCCTGGCCTCCCTCTCAGATTCGAGCAGGGTGAGAATGTCACCCTCACGAACCGGGCCCTTGACATTCCGCATGATGAAACGATTCTGATCATCCATGAACTTGACTCTCACTTGAGTAACTTGTCCACGGGAACCCGTTCTTCCAATCACTTTCACAACGATGGCATGCTTGATCTGAGATTCCATTCTGAAACAAGACGAGAAGGGATTACTAATAGCAGTTAAGACGAGGTCTATGCAGCAGAATATAAAGCAAGAAGCATCTTTCAAGAAATTTAATTAAGGCATTCAAACTTTATAATCACGCATAAGAACACCATCCCAGATTGCTACAAAAATCATGATTCAATGACACATCATAACTAACAATCAGTAGACGGAAATTAAAAAAGAAAACAATCAATAGAAGAAAACTACCTAAAACACCTCTTAGGAGAAATAGGATGAATTTAGCGGATTTTATCTTCAAACAATATGCAAAAAAATATGACTTCGGAGTTGAAAGCTCAAAAAAATGAAAACTTCATAAAAACAAGAAAAATGCTAGGCTTACCATAGTACTTTTATACATAGTTGCATACTTAATGTCGTTTCATGTTATTTGTTTTAAAAATGGGTGTCGTTTACACTCACTAATGAACTGTATAACACAAAACGACAGTAAGTATGTTTTATGTATAAAAATAGTATGTATGCGTAGCAGCTTT
>JAOYMZ010080976.1:0-27220 GCA_025802335.1 Pinguicula primuliflora
TTTATGTCTGAATGTGATAGATTTGGTGTGTTTCTTTCAAATCAAAGTGTTGTGATTCACCAAACTATTTTTGATTTTGAACACACACTAACTGTTTTCGAAAATTCAGATTTAGGAGAAGAACAAAATGTGTCTGATTTTCCAGAATGTTCTGAATTTGTCTTTAATGTCTCTGAATCTTTAAGTCTAGATAACTGGGTATTAGATTCAGGATGTACATATCATATGACACCACATTTAGAATGGTTTGAGTCCTTAGACATAGATAAAAATGGATTAGCAATAATGGGAAATGATAATTTGTGTAGCATTGAGGAGACAGATTATATTAGTTTATTATTGAATAATAAAACTAGAATTAAACTCTCTAATGTGAGATATATACCTGATTTAAAAATAAATTTAATTTCTTTAGGAATGCTAGAAGAAAATGACTTTTATTATGTGGCTAAGATTGACATTCTTACTGTTTTTAAACATGATAGTGTAGTATTAACAGGTTTTAGGAAAAACGGGCTATACTACTTGCATGGCAAAACAGACTATACTACTTGCATGGCAAAACAGAATGTGCTAATGTGCTAAATGTGTTTGATTTTAATTTGACTAAGCTGTGGCACTTAAGATTAAGACACATGAGTGAGAAAATTTTGAATAGGCTGCACTCTAAAGGTTTACTAGGTAAACAAAGATTAGGTGATCTTGGTTTCTGTGAATCTTGCGTGTTTGGTAAATAACATAGGGTCAAGTTCGCCAAAGGTGTACATACATCTAAGCAGTGCTTGGATTATGTACATTCTGACTTGTGGGGGCCCTCTTCTGAGCTCACACATGGCGGAGGGAGATACTTTCTGTCCATTATTGATGATTTTAGTAGGAAAGTTTGGTTTTTTTGTTGAAAAATAAAAATGAAGCTTTTGCTTGTTTCAAAAACTGGTAAACCTTGATTGAAAATTAGAAAGGAAATAAGGTTAAGTACCTTAGGACTGACAATGGTTTGGAATTTTGTACCACTGCATTTGATGGTTTTTGTACTTCACATGGAATCACTAAGTACCATACTGTCAAGTACACTCCACAACAGAATGGTGTGGCTGAGAGAATGAACAGGACAATGTTAGAAAAAAATCAGATGCATGCTTTCTACTTCTGGGTTGTCTAAAAGGTTTGGGGGGGGGAACATTATACACTGCTGCATTTTTGGTAAACAGGAATCCTTCCAGATCTATTTCTTATAACTGTCCTGAATTTATTTGATATGGTACTTGTGTGAAGTTAGAAAACCTAAAGATTTTTGGGTGTGCTGCTTATATGCATAACAAATTAGGAAAACTTGATCCTAGGTTAGTAAAATGTATTTTTCTAGGTTATCAAGAAGGGGTTAAAGGGTTTAGATTGTGGGATAAATCTGTACCTGGTATGAAGGTTGTTATTAGTAGGGATGTGGTGTTTAATGAAAGTAATTTTCCTTGCTTAGTTACAAATTAGAATGCTACATTGCTAGTTGTGTCAGATTTTGAACATAGAATAATGTCTTTTGAAAAGGAAAATTCACCTTTGATCACTGTTGAGGTGGAGTCTCAATTGAACCCACCTATCAAGGTGGAGGTTGAAACTGAAGATTCTGTTTCAGAATCTGTCCCTCCTCACACAGTTGATTCTGTAGGTTATATGAATGATCCCTCTATAAATGTGACTAAAAATGAAACTGTTGATCCTTTGCCTGTACAATCTGTCATTCAATGCTTAAATGATTATCAATTGGTTAGAGATAGAGAAAGAAGGGAAATAAGACCTAATCTGAAATATGCAAACTTTGCTGAGATTATAGATTATGCTTTGATAGTTGGACAACAGATTATGAACTATGAACCTGATGACTTCTTTGATGCTATTAATTATTCTGATGCTAGTAAATGGATTGATGCTATGAATGATAAAATTGATTCTTTAAACAAGAATGGTACTTGAATTTTAGTTCCCAAACCTAGTGATAGCAAAATAGTTGGATGTAAATGGATATATAGATGCAAAGAAGGAAATACATAATGTGAATCTGTTAGATATAAGACAAGATTGATTGTCAAAGGTTCAGTCAACGTGAAGGCATAGACTTTAATGAAATTTTCGCTCTTGTTGTTAAATTTAAAACAATTCGAATTCTGCTTTCACTTATTGCATGGTGTGATTTGGAATGTGATCAGTTGGATGTTAAAACTGCTTTTCTATATGGTGAATTAGATGAGGAGATTTTTATGCAACAACCATTAGGTTTTGTTGATAAGTCTAAACCTGATCATGTCTGTTTATTAAAGAAGTTTTTATATGACCTTAAACAAGAACCTAAACAATGGTACAAACGTTTTGATTCATTCATAATATGTCTAAGTTTCATTAGAAGTCAGTTTGATAGCTGTTTTTATTTTCTGAATAGTAAGCATGCTACTGTCTATTTGATGATTTATGTGGATGATATGTTAGTGATTAGTGAATCCAGACTGAAATAGATGACTTAAAACAGAAGTTGAAGTCTGAATTTGAAATGAAAGACTTAGATATAGCTAAGAAAATACTTGGGATGAAGATTGAGAGAAATAGCGTTGCTAGTACCTTGAAGTTGCATCAGTCTGGTTATATTATAAAAGTTTCCGATAAATTTGATTTTTTTGATGTGAAATCTGTCTCTTCTCCTATTGCTTTGCACTTTAAACTCAGTAAGTCATAGTGCCCTTCTACACTATTAGAAACCTTAGAGATGGAAAATATACTCTATTATAATGTTTTAGGATCACTTATGTATGTCATGGTTAATACACGCCCTGATTTATCATTTGCTGTTTTATTTCTAAGTCATTTCATGGCTAATCCTGGTTTGGAACATTGGTCACCTTTGAAATAGGTACTTAGATATCTTAAGGGAACTTCTGATCTTGGCTTAGTTTTTATGAAGAAAAATGATAAACTTGACTTATGTGGTTTTGTTGATTCTGATTATGCTGGAGATATAGACTCACGAAAATCTACTAGCTATTATCAATTTTTGTTAGGGGGAAATTGTATTAGCTGGAAATCTCAATTACAACATATTGTTGCTTTATCTACCACTGAATCTGAGTACATAGCACTTACTGACTATTTTAAAGAGTGTATATGGTTACATGGTCTGCTTTCTGAATGTGGTATACTTTCTGATGTTGGTACAGTCTATAGTGATAGTCATTCTGCAATTCATTTGACTAGGAACCCAGTTTTTCATGCAAGGACGAAACATATTGATGTTAAACTTCATTTTATTAGGGATACTTGTTCTACTTGAAAAGATTGACACTAATATTAATCCTGCTGATATGGGTACCAAAGTAGTTACAAACCTGAAGTTTAAATTCTGCATTGACAAACTTGGAATGAATACTTTGTTTTAGCTTTTACAGGTTACTGCTGTTCTGGTTTTATGCTCTGTCTGTAACTTGTTCACTGTCTTTTGGTATATATGCTGTCCTAACCATTCATGCAGGCTTATGTGATTAAATTTCTGGTCATTTACCCAAAAAGGTGGAGATTGTAAGGATTTTGCGGACATGACCTATTAGCTGTCTAACCTTCTTGTGTTTCATTGTTTAAATCACCCGTGTACGTTCCGAACATACTTAAAAACCAGATGACGTAAATCATTTTGAGTCTAAACCTCCGAGTTTTATTATAACTCGAAAGAA
Source organism: Pinguicula primuliflora (assembly GCA_025802335.1). Classification (NCBI taxonomy): domain Eukaryota; kingdom Viridiplantae; phylum Streptophyta; class Magnoliopsida; order Lamiales; family Lentibulariaceae; genus Pinguicula; species Pinguicula primuliflora. The sequence continues at coordinate 3,714 of JAOYMZ010080976.1, forward strand.
TTGTCAACCGAGTTATGTATAACATAACTTGGAGGTTGAATTTTTTTTACTTGGGAAAATCTCTTATTTGACCTCAATCCTCGTTTTTTCGGTCCCTAGATTGGTTTTTTTGGGCTTAAACCCGTCCTGGGCCTAGTCTGTGTCTGGTTCATATTTTCCCTTTCTTTGTTTGGCTCGGTTCTGATGATTTTTCTTTTCCCCTTCTTTTGGCCCAATTGGTGACTTATTCTTGGCATGGCCCAATCCCATGATATATATATCTAAACCTAACCCTCGACCCATAATTTTTCACTTATCTCTCTCGCCGTTATACACTCTCTCTTTTTTCTCTCGGCCGAACCCTAGTTCATCTTCACTCTTGAGCAATTTTGGCTCTTACTATACAGTTTCTAGCTGTATTTCTCACCGGATCTGAACTCCTTACCTCAATACCTTCCTTTTGAACCGATTAATCGGAGGATTTGAGCTATTGAAGGGTTGATTTTGCAAAGGCCGCAACTGACGGCTTGTGTTCTCGGGCAGATCTTGAGCTTATACTCCATTTCTGCAACGGATCTACACATTTGAAGCAGGATTTTTCATTATCTACTGTTTCAGTTTATTGCATTTGTATTTTAACCGATTATTTTCTTGTAACTGACGATCTCCTGTCTTCTCCGTAGGTTTGAGCAAGGTCACTGCAAACTACAAAAATCATATATAATCTTTAGTACTAAACGTCATCCCATCCCAATAAATATCATCTCACTATATCACATTCAGCCCTCAACCCTAAACCACTATAGGTACAAGAGGAAGAGGAAAATGGATGATCAAGTAAACTAAAACTATCTCTAGTATTTCAATTCACACAAATATCCTTCTACTTATCTTCCAATTTTACATGGACCCATAACACTTACAAGTAACAAACCAATTAAAAGGGGACACACACACAAAAAAAAAAAGAAATCGATTCCCAAAGTGAGAAAATGAACCACTCTCCATCAAAGTACACACGAATCACGATTTTAAGTCCTCAATGTTTCCTTAGAGCCACCGCGGAGAGCACCACCAGGAAAATGAGAAGCAACACCGTTATGAAGGCGGCAACAACCGCCCCACTGGCCCTTTGGCAGAAATCATCGAACTGCTGGCATATCGCCAACCAGTTCGCCGAAGAGTTCCCGTCATGAGCAAGGTATACTATTGCAGTTGACGCACCGGCCGCCGCTGTTGCCAGAGCAAGTATCAACTACCACCATCACGAAGAAGGAAAAATGTCAAATGCGTTATACAAATATTTCATGTCCAAGATTGGCCAGGAAGTATAAAATGTTGCTAGAGAAGCCTTACAGTGTCGCCGAGGACGAGTAAGAACCTTGGCGCGCCGGCATCAGGGCGAGCTATGCACACGATGGATAAGGGCACAGAAAGAATCAGGTAGCCAGTCACAGTCGCCATTGCAACAACAAAAAACCTGAATTCAAGAAGAAGAAAAAATAAGCATGTACAAAATATGTTTAAGTTATTAATTAGAGTATTCGTATCTTTCTTATAAATTGTCTCGTACACGAGCTCAGAGAGCGGGTCTATTTTCTAACACATCTTATGCGAGTTTTATGGTGAATAGAAGTGACTCACGTGAAAGTGGGGAAATCATTGTAGTTAGCTTGGAACTGAAAGAACTGGGTAAAGAAGGGAAGCGTTTGCTGGGTGGTTCCCATGACAATGGTGGCTGCCAAGGCGGCAGTCGCGGCACTGATACGGATGATGAGGTCGAATATGGCGACTCCCCTTTTGTATCCGGCCACCCTTCGATGCTCCACAGTTGCCGGTGCGTGGAGAAGGGGGGCTTTTCCCTTCTTCTCTCTACTTGTTTCCCCCATCTCAATGGCGGTGGCTTCTGTTTTCTCCATGTCTTCTTCTTGAATAGCAAGATGGTAGCAGTATTATGGTTATGACAGGTTAAAAAAAATGATAAGTAAACTAAGTTTGAGTTGTGGTTTAGTGGATAAGGAAAAGCTTGTATTTATACAGCTGAGATGAATCTCCGGAGTTGGATTAGAGGAATAAATTTTGCAAAAAAAGCTAGGTATTGATGATGCAAATGAAGGATAATGGAGCAAGAAGATTTGTTGGGGTAGATGGGATTGATAAAAGAGTACTAGTGGTTTTGATATTTGAAGTCAATGATAACAAGTAATTGTTAACAAGTTGTGATTCTATGTAATGTGTTCTGTTGTCAATGGAATACAGTTAATGAATGTGTAATGAGCAGACCCCTCCCCCTCTTATTATATATAGCCAGGGGATTTACCCCATATCCAAAGCAATGTCCATTTGGTGAAGTGGGGGGAATGGAGGGCAAATTGAATTGAGTAAATGGAGAAAATAATAAGGAAGTGATAGGTAATGTAATTATAACTTTAAATGCGACACACGACTACGTCCATTTGTGTCAATGTGTATTTTTTTAAACAAAACGACATCGTTTCGTAGTGTTTACTTAATTTTTTATTATATGTAGTTATGTAAAATTAATTAAGCGTGTACATGTAGCATTCCTCGAAATGTAATTTTTTTTTGTTAAATAGAAAGTTTATAGATGTAAGGATTTACAAAAGTACACCCAAAATTGAGTTGGGCCTACCCGCATCTTTGCTCGTTTTTAGACTACATATCGAGCAATATCGAGACCGGATAGATCATCCAACTTCCTATCGAATTTATGAGATTAAGTTTTTCCTCTTTAGCCTTCAACTAAAACCATATGGTTAATTTAATTTTCAGTTCATGGACTTTGTCCATGAAATATCGTCAGGTTGCTCGCACCCCAAATCTTCCATAGGACCATCTCAGATCTTCATGTTGCCCGCAGTACCCTCTAACCATCTCAGAATTTTGCTCCATACTTGTCTTACGTAGTTACATTCCCCCAAAACACGTGACAATATTTCTTGCTCCACATCACAAACTTTGCACTTTAACTGTTCTCACTTCTATCTGTTGGACTTTTTTTTTTTAATAAAATTCGTCAGAGCAGGGTTACTTATTTATATCAAAAATAGGCTAGATGAGCCCGTAATATCCGTACAATACGTTAATGACAAATTTTGCACTCAAATAATTCCACACATACCTGATCAAATTTCAAATGATGGACTCTGATCCTTTGCTAATCTCTATATCTAGTTTTCTTGCTTTTGCTGTGACTCTGTGTTAAGGAAAGTGCTAACGTCACGGAAACACAATCAAGATCCCATGATTTCATCAATCAAGGAGATATGTATAGTAATAGTGTCTAGATATATATTGTAGGTGTATTACTACCATAACATCACAGCAACACAATGTCTATATATCAATGTATATTGTACTGCAACCTTAAGGAAATATACTTCATCCTTTTCAATCCTTTGCGTGTTTCTTCTTCTTTTATGGTATCAGAGCCATTTTGCTCACGCAATTGATAGATCCTGAATTGAGTGTTAAGTCCAGAGATCTGACCTTTGAACTCGATTGAGTGTATACAATCGAGCCTTGCCGGAAGTGCGATTGGAGTGTGAACCAATCGGACCTGTTCATCATCCGGGAATCATCATCAAGCAGAAGTTGTAACCTGCAAAACGAAGGAAAAATCAGCCAGTAAATCAGTCAGTACGGCAGCAACAACATCTTCAACATTTTCCTATCCAAACTCGTCCCAAATTGTTTCAGTTAAGCTAGACTCAACCAACTACCTAGCATGGATGTCTCAGATCGTTCCGATTCTGCGCAGTCACCACCTCATCGCCATTGCAGATGGAACTCTGCCATGTCCTCCAGCGATTCTGCAGCCCACTGAACCAAAAGAAGGTATGCAGCCTGTCCCAAATCCAGATTTCACATATTGGTGCTAGAAAGACCAATTCATTCTCGCCTTGATCAACGGATCTCTATCCTCTAAAGTACTCCCAGATACCTATGGACTGACAAATTCGTTTGCGGTATGGGATAAATTATCCCGAAGATTTTCTCCCGAAAATGCCTCCAGATTGTTGAATTTGAAGCGTAAACTGCAGAATCTCAAACAAGGCAATCAGACATGCACAACCTTTATTCAATCGACCAAACTCATTCGTGCAAAATTGTCTGCCGCCGGGCAGAATATAACTGACGATGAACTTATAGATTATATCACTGGAGGCCTATCATCGGCATTTCAAATGTTTGTACCTCATGTCTCCTTCGCACGACGTCTGGCCAATCCGAATATGGAAGATTTTGAGGGGGAATTTGTGACTTACGAATTTATGATTGCCAAGCCCGTACCGTCAGACCACGATGCCATTGCCTAGTGGTCGACCAGCGACACTCTCGAGCACGGAGATCCAAGATTTGTGACGACTTCCTATCGGAGCTCATATCGTGGCGTACGCAGTCGCTTTTTTGGCAAAGGAATCTTTGGCGGACGGAACTCAGGCCGTGGACGCTTCATCGACAGTCGATTTACAGGGAACTCGTCGAATTTCCACAGGTTTCCCTGCCACGGTGATAACTCTGGGGATTGGCGATAACTCTGGAGATGGGCACGATGAACGCTCAGCTTTGCGGACTGGGCTCATTAATTCAAGAAATGGGTCTGTTCGGTCAAAATCGGGCTGCCCAAATGCAGCAAGGAACTTTAGAGGATCAGGCTTTTCAGGCCCAATTCGCCAGCAGTCCATGACTAAGTCTAATACGGCCGACCCTTATGCTTGTCAAATTTGTGGCGGAACAAGTCATACTGCGCTGGATTGCTTTAATAGGATGGACTATACTTTTCAAGGCAGACATCCACCTTCGAAGTTGATGGCTATGGTAGCTCAGTCTAATGCCACCTTTGACAATAGGTTATGGTTTGCTGATTCCGGAGCTAATAATCATATCACTAATGACCTAGCTAATCATTCTGTGCAGGAACACTACTCCAGAAGAAACGAGGTGACTGTAGGTAATGGAGACTATGTGAAAATTAAGCATACTGGTGCACTTACGTGTCAAACCTCCGCGGGTCCCCTTGTCCTCTTTAATACTTTTCATTGCCCAAATGCCTTCGCTAAATTACTTTCCGTATATAATTTTTGTTGGGATAATAACTGTTTCTTCATACTAACTAAATATGGTTATATGGTGAAGGACAACAAAATGGGGAGGATGCTCCTACAAGGACCTAGTGTTAATGGGCTGTATCCGGTGGACCTGTCGAATACTGCTCCTCGGAAATGTGCCTTAGCGGGAATGGTTGGTGTGAAGACATCGTTTAATCACTAGCATGAACGATTAGGTCATTTTGCTGCTCCAATAATCAGTCACTTAGTTCAAATTAATAAATTACCTGTCTCAGGTTCTAGTTGCCTAGCCTTCTGTGAATCATGTCAATTAGGAAAAAATAATCAGTTGCCATTTTATTCATCTGAGCGTTGCTCTCGTTTTTCATTAGACTTGATTCATTCTGATGTCTGGACGTCGCCTGTTTTATCCAATACTGGATTATGATATTATGTCATTTTTATTGATGATTTTTCGCGGTTTTCATGGTTATATCCACTTACTCGTAAATCTAATATTTTTCAATGTTTTATCGATTTTAAAGGCCTAGTTGAAAATCAATTTTTCAGAAAAATTAAGCAATTTCAAAGTGATGGTGGAGGTGAATACGTGTCTGCTATGTTTAAATCTTTCTTGACCAAACATGGGATATTGCATCGCATATCTTGTCCTAACACTTCAAAACAGAATGGGGTAGCAGAACGGAAGCATCGTCATTTAGAAGACATGAGCCTATGTCTGCTATCTAGAGCACGCTTGCCTCACACCTATTGGTCTGATGCTATGTTCATTGCCAATTATATCATTAATCGGTTGCCTACACCGGTACTCGATTATGATAGCCCGTTCTCACTGCTTCATGATGTCAATCCTGATTATTCACAGTTTTGAGTCTTTGGGTGTGCATGCTACCCTTTGTTACGTCCCTATTAACACATCTAAGTTTATGTATTGTAGTAAGAAGTGTGTGTTCTTAGGGTACAGAACCAAACACAAAGGATATAAATGCTACGAACCCATAACGAAACGTGTCTACATATCCTATAATGTCATATTTGATGAGACTAGCTTCCCAGGTATCCCAGATACAGCCCTTGGCACAACTTCTGACGGAGAGTCTTCACTTGTTATGTCGTCTTCTCCAGGTACTCATATCTCACCTTTATCTGTCACTCACTTACCCTCGTTATCCGTGGTTCCAGACCCAATGCCATGCGTTAGCACCATAGCACCTAGTGGTATGCCGGCAGGCCTTGACCCACCAGTTGCTGTGCCGTCACTAACGTCTGACACACGGTCACTGTCTTGTCCAGATCCTGTATCATCGGTTAGTCCTGACGCAGCTAATGGTATGCCGTCAGGCCTTGACCCATCTTGTATTGCATCATGTCTAACGGATGACACACGATCATCCTCTAATTCAGATGTGTTACATGACCCATCAGATGACTCAACTGCCCCCACCGAGCTTCCTCCTGAAACAATGGGTGGTATGTCTTCGGGCCCTGACCCACCTACTGACTCGGGAGAAAGATCGCGTCCAGGGTGGTCGAGTGATCTGCATTTGCCATGCGACATCTCATGTATGGAGGCTTCCTATCCCTCTCAGTCTTTGTCATCAGAGTCTTGTCATCATATCATTCCACACAACTCATCACGTCTAGTCACCCGAAGTCAAATTGGGTCTCTCAAACCCAAACCTTTCTCCGATTATCACAAGTATTTTGCAACCAAGTACCCTGTTTATGATCTGACCAGAGTGCAGATATCTCGAGAGCCTACTACATACTTACAGGCCAAGTCTTCTCCGGATTAGTATGCTGCTATGAAAGAGAAATATGATGCATTGATGGCTAATTCCACATGGTCTCTCTATCCCCAACCAGCACATCACAGTATCATTCGAAATAAATGGGTCTACAAGATCAAAACCAAATCTGATGGGAGTATAGATCGTTTCAAGGCTCGTCTAGTGGCTCGGGGATTTGAGCAAACTTATGGTCTGGATTATGAGGAGACTTTCAGCCCTGTTATCAAATCATCCACCATTCGTATACTGCTCTGCTTGTCTGTACAGTTTAGTTGGCCGATCTGCCAGCTGGATGTTTCTAATGCCTTCTTGAACGGTGATCTTCTGGAAGAAGTATATATAGAGCAACCAGCAAGTTTTGTCTCAGACACTCATCCCGACTATGTATGTCGATTGCATAAGGCTCTCTATGGGCTTAAGCAGGCTCCACGGGCATGGTATGTCAAGCTAGCTCACAGTCTCGATGCATTTGGATTTCAGAGTTCTCAGCTGGACACATCTTTATTTGCTTATCATCGATCTGATATTCATATCTATGTTCTTGTGTACATTGATGATATCTTGATTACTGGGACGCATCAAAGTGTGATCGATGCTATCGTTGGCTATCTTCAGTCCCGATTTAAGCTTCGTGATCTAGGGGAGCTCAACTATTTCTTGGGAATGCAAATAATTCGTGTTAGCACACGACTTCACACATGGCAAAGCAAGTACATCCATGAGTACTAGAAAAGACCAAGATGCTTGGAGCCAAGCCAATGCAGTCTCCTTCCTCTACTGACACTCGAGCGAAAGACTTGACAGGAGATATTCTGTCTCCAGTAGAGACTACCATGTATCGAAGTACTGTGGGAGCCCTTCAATATTGTACGCTCACGCATCCAGAGATTGATTTTCAAGTTAATCAGCTGTGCCAGTAGCTCCAGTAGCCTCTCTCCTATCATTGGCAAGCAGCTAAGCGTATACTTTGCTATCTCAAGGGGTCCACCGATCATGACTTACAGTTTACCAAATCAGAATCACCTAGTCTCACTCTTGAAGCATATTGCGACGCCGACTGGGCAGGAGACAGACAGGATCGTCGCTCTACCTCTGGTTTTGGTGTCTTTTTGGGGCCTAATTTGATATCTTGGACGGCAAAGAAGCAGAATGTGGTGGCTCGATCAAGTACCAAAGCAGAGTACCGATCCCTGGCTCATGCTACCGCTGATTTGTATTGGACTCGAATGATACTCAAGGAGCTGCACATAGTTCTACCACACATACCAGTGATTTGGTGTGATAACTTAGGTGCTATGTCCTTGGCGTCCAACTCGGTCTTTCATGCCCGGACCAAGCATATAAAAGTTGACTACCACTTTGTTCGAGAAAAGGTGCAGAATAAAGACATTCAACTTCAGTACATATCCACTACTTATCAGGTTGCAGACATCTTTACCAAACGACTGGGGACAACTCGCTTCTTGGAACTTCGTGACAAGCTGATGGTTCGTTGCCTCCCCATCAGCTTGAGGGGAGGTGTTAAGGAAAGTGCTAACATCACGGAAACACAATCAAGCACAATCAAGATTCCATGATTTCATCAATCAAGGAGATATGTATAGTAATAGTGTCTAGATATGTATGGTAGGTGTATTACTATCATAACATCACAGCAACACAATGGCTATATATCAATGTATATTGTACTGCAACCTTAAGGAAATATACTTCATCCTTTTCAATCCTCTACGCGTTTCTTCTTCTTTCACTCTGATCCTTAGCTTTATTCTGTAAGTGATGGAAAGTATAGTTATAATTGAAAGTGTATCTGCAATTATCTTCCAGTTTGGCTCCTTGCTTTTGTCTCTGCACTGCTGCTGAGTAAGTTACTCTTTTGCCATGTCTGCTTGCTTGTTTCTTTGTGTTATGCATTATGTATCTACTTTTGTAGTAATCTTGCAACTGCATCCGACAGAGTTTGAGTTCTGTAGTTCTGATCTCCTTGCATTGCCCCTCATTTTGCAAGCTCCATCGCAGATTGATTTTCTTTCCTCATGCAGAGTTTTGTGTAAGGAATTGTGTATTCCCTTCAAATTCTCTTCATTTCCATTACCTGATCTTTTATGCTCCAGTGGCTTCTTTCTGGATTCTTTATTCCATGTTCAACTTCTGGCATCGATATTTCTATTTCTCCTCTGTATTGCTGGTCCTCTACCATCATTCTCATTGCTTGTAGAAGGGAGTCTGCACGTGCGGTACGGTTGGATGAGCTTGAAGTTCGCCATGTTCTTGCTGCTATCAGGTTTCTTTCCTTCTGTAGAGTTTCCTCCTTTTTGAGTAGAACTTAGTGTCTGTAGTCTATCTTGAAGGGCTATCCAAAGATAGATAGCCACATTTTTTTGGGATAAATCTGTTTCAACATGTTGTTAGTTCTTATTGTTGGAAAGTAGTTATTGCAAATAGGTATGGATATGTATAAATCCTTACCTTCTAGAGAATTCTGAGATTACGGGATTATGGAGATCACGAAGGATGGAGTCATGGGATCATGGGAGTCTTCGCCTATATATATGTATACAAACTAATGAATAAAACACAAGTGAAAATCTTCCCGTGAATGTAGGCATTGTCGAACCACGTAAAATTCGCATTTCCTACTTCTTAACGTAGTATCAGAGAAGTTTAATTAACCATGTTTCTCATCATATACCGGAGGCAACAAGCCGTGAATCATGACCGGTGTGGACAGTTCTGGCGATGAACTCACCATTCCTAAATCTGAAATCAATACCTTTCAATCTCAACAGTTCGAACAGTTTATGCAGAATCAAAACAAACTTCAGCAATCTCAGCCAGAAGCAACCAAGCCCAAGAAGGATGATGCTTCTGTCATCATCAACTGCAAATTGGACAGTAACAATTATGTGCTATGGGCCAGAATGATAGAACTGGCGATAATCGGGAGAGATCACCTGGAATTTATTACCGGCAAAGCGAAGGAACCAACAAAGATTGATCCACAATACAAATCTTGGAGGCAACAGGACACAGGTTTTTAATTGGATTACCAGATCGATTGAACTAATTCTTCTATTATCCCAATTCATATGAATTGTGGAAAATTCTCGCCCAAACCTTCAATTTGGGAGAAGATTCGCTCCAAATTTTCGATCTTGTCACGAAGACAGACAGAATTGTGTAAGGAACGGTGAAGGTAGAGGAGTATTACTCATTGTGTAACTCACTATGGATTGAAATTGACCGGTGTAGGCCGAATCCCATGAAGTGCATTGAAGATATCAACGAGCACAACCGGCTTCAATCCGAACACCGATTGTTCAAATTTCTAGCTGGGTTGAATGCAGAGTACAAGGCTACAACCTGAGACATACTAAAGGAATCACCGTTGCCGATCGTCGACGTCACATACGCAACTGTGCGACGTGAGGCGACTCACTGTCAAATATGGAAATCACTCAACCCCGACGCAGCCAGCGACATCAACAAGAATAATCACAACCACACAGTGCTATTCCCTGATAGTAATTGTACATAATGGCTACGCTCACTTTCGGGCTAGCTTGTATAACTACTATTTTGAAAAATATATATAAAAAAATATTGCTTACAAAAAAAAGGATATGAAAATCCTCATCCAGCACGGTGTCTGGGGGCGCAATTACCAACTCTTTAGGCGACATTGGGATAGGATTAGCCATGAGCGGCCCAAAGACGGAAAACTACCGAAACCCTAGATCCGGGGGTAGCATATCCCGTCCAATTATGACACGCCCAGATGATTGTCGGTCAAAAAATACCATCCATACCGGTACCTCATCATACCAGTGACCATTCTGCAACCACTATCAAGCACTTGGTCATTGGGAGAAATTTTGCTGGAAAGTACACGGTTACCTGGGTCGTGAAGGCTGAAGGAGTGGACAGACGAGTTATAGTCGGCGGGGTAGCCGAGTAGCAATTATTGATAGCAGCCACGAACCTCCGATGGCCAATTCTTCGAAAGAAGTTGGCACAGTGAATCTCGGACGGGGCACAGGACGGAATCATGAAGGAGATGGAATTCGAATCGAGACGGTCGAGACTCAATTGAAAACCCAGCAGAGAAAACCCAATCGACAGGTATAAATAGAACGAACTCAGGTGCAAAAGTACGAAATTACCCTTCATATGTTAGTTCCGCACGTTTTTTTTAGGGGTGCTTCGATAATTATGAGTCTGGAATTTGGCCAGATATTAATACAGCGTATGGGCCAGATGGGCCGAATTTTTCTTCAGCGGTTAAATTATCTGCTTGGCTCGACTCCGTACTGATGCCATAGTCACTCATGCGCCTCACGCGCCTAGCTCAGATTCTCATCCCACTTCGATGCCGAAGCATCTCATGTGCCTCACGCACAAGACCCATCTTCTTATGAGTCAGAGAGATTGCCTTCACCGGAGCATGACATTGATATAGTACGGTCGGCACAGGTTGAGCTGCCTCAGTCGTCTTCTTCAGCAGATGTTCAGGTAACCTCTTTGCCTACTGAGATTCTGCTGCATATGGATTATCTTACTGACCATGTTGTAGGACCTGAGCCTAGTACACCCAAGTATGTTCTACCCAATAGGGCTACTCGGGGTGTGAAGCCGAAGAAGTACACACCTGATCATGACTCGAGGACCTACAGGTACCCTGTGGCTGACCTAGTTAGGGAGAGTCTCGCTGAGACTGCACGAGCCTTCTCTGCTGCAATGTATGATGAGGATATACCCCGGAATAAGACAGAAGCTATGAGTCGACTTGTATGGAGGCAAGCAATGGATGCTGGGATGAGTGCTCTGATTAAGAATGAGACTTGAGAAAAATGTCAGCTACCTAGAGGAAAGAAGTTTGTTGGATACAGATGGGTCTTTACTGTGAAAAGGAAGACAGATGGGCCTATTGAGAGGTATAAGGTGAGACTTTTGGCAGAAGGTTATACACAGACATACGGAATTGATTACGCTGAAACTTTCTCACCTGTGGCAAAACTGGATATTGTTCGGGTTCTCTTTTCTATTGCCACAAATCTGGATTGGCATTTACATCAGTTCGATGTTAAAAATGTTTTTTTACATGAAGACTAACATGAGGAGGTATATATGGAGGGGCCCCATGATTTCTCTCATTGTTTTCAGCGAAATGAAGTATGCAAGCTAAAGAAGGCTCTATATGGCTTGAAACAATCTCCAAGGGCATGGTTCGGTCGATTCACCCTGGATATGAGGAAGTATGGGTACATCCAGAGCAATGCTGATCATACTCTACTCTTGAAATGTCGGGATCAGGGCATCACATGTTTGATTATATATGTAGATGATATGGTGATCACAAAAGATGATACAGAGGAGACTGAGACCCTGAGAAGAAATCTATTCAGGGAGTTTGAGATGAGAGACTTGGATAAGTTGAAGTATTTTCTTGGAATTGAGGTATCGCGATCAAAGACAGGAATCTATATCTCAGACGAAATATATCCTAGATTTACTTGCAGAGACTGGTTTGGTCGATAGCAAACCAGTAGATACTCCTATTATTTTGAATCATGGACTGAAGATTGTAGAGAAAGCTAAAGCAGCTGATCGTACCAGCATTTGGTGAGCAAGTTGATCTACTTGTCACATACTCATCCCGATATTGTATATGCAGTGGGGGTTGTAAGTCAGTTCGTCGATAACCCCCAGAAAAATCATACGGATGCAGCACTGAGAATTCTGAGGTATCTGAAATGGTCCCCTGATACTGGGATCATCTACTGAAAGAATGGTCATCTAGAGATTGAAGCGTGCACTGATGCGGATTAGGTAAGTAACATTGTTGATTGTCGGCCAACATTCGGATATTTCACTGTGTTGGGTAGAAATCTAGTCACTTAGAGAAGTAAAAAGCATAAAGTAATTGCGTTATCGAGTGCAGAGGCCGAGTTTCAAGGTATGGCCCGTAGCGTGAAGGAGGTTTTGTTGATCAGGAGACTTATGACAGAGTTGGGATTTGCTCCATCTCAAACATGCCCGTTAAGATGTGACAGTAAGGCTTGTGATTCAGATTGCACAAAATCCAGTACAACGTGACAGAATAAAGCACGTAGAGGTGGAACGTCACTTCATCAAACATAAGTTGAAAAGTAATATCGTGACGCTTCCATTTGTACGATCGGAGGATCAACTGGCGGATATTTTGGCCAAAGCAGTCAGTGGTCGAATATTTAGTGATGTACTATGCAAGCTAGGTGTTGGACATTCCACACCTAGCTTGAGGAGGAGTGTTGGAAAGTTGTTATTGTAAATAAGGTAAGGATAGGTATAAATTCTTACCTTATAGAGAATCTCGAGATTATAAAATTATGGAGATCATAGAGGATGGAGTCATGGGATCATGGGAGTCTTATAGACTCGCCTATATATATGTATGCAAACTGATGAATAAAACACAAGTGAAAATCCCTCCGTAGACGTAGGCATTGCCGAACCATGTAAAATCCGTGTTTCTTACTTCTTAACACTTATATCTGTGCATCACCATATAAAAAATAAGTGTTGAATGCTTAGGTGCTGAAGATGTCGAATCTTAATCCTAACCATCGAATTTTGATCTTATGGTCAAGGGATTCAATCACTCATTTTAGGATATTTTAGTCCTCATCGTCGATTCAAAATTTGATAATCAGGATTAAGATATTGCACATCTAAATCACTGATTTGGCACCTAAATCCAACAGTCAGGACTAAGACTCAACATTTAGCCACTTATTCGACACCTAAGCATTTGGCACAAGAAACTCTCCATATCTAGAATGCATCACCACCTTACCAATCATAGCATCTCTTCCAGATTTTGCAGGCAACCAGGCAGATGATGAAGAGATGTTCGGTAGCTTCATGTTCCCCAGGTAGAGAGGGCATTATATAGAGGCAACAATCACTCCTCTTTTGATCAAGTTAACCATTGTGGGAGTTCGATTATACAACAGTTTCTAAGAAAAAGTCGAGATCTTTGAGGGTACAGTCTTATGTCATACCTTCGTACCAATGTGTGTTTCAGGCAGTCAACCCATCCATCCATCATTATTTGTTGATATATGTCACTTGTAGGATATTTCATCAATTGTTATGATTTCCATTGCAAGGTATCTTGATGATTTGTGAGAGCAGGCGCCTGTTCGGAAATGTTGCAAGGTATCTTGATGATTTCTTTTTAACCCATTCGGAAATATTTATTTTTTCACAAGGTTGGTCATCAAATCATAGGTTTATGTAATGGCGGAACTATGTATCGGTCAGGCTGATTTTGGCCAGCCCAAGGTTAGTTTAGGGTCAACCGGGGGTGAAATTAAGTCCAGCCCAATGATAGTTTAAGTCCAGCCTGGATAGAAAGTTGTCTTAGGTCCGGCCCAGATAGCTTACGGTATTGTAATAGCAAACGAGCTGATATCAGAAGTCAAGAAAAACAGACAACCTACTGTCATGCTAAAGATAGATTTTGAGAAAGCATATGACATGGTAAATTAGAATTTTTTGGATGAAATGGCTAACGAGATTGGAATCCCATCAGAGTTCAGGCAGTGGATAAAAGCATGCATAAATTCAGCTACTTCTTCCAACCTCATAAATGGAAGTCCAGCCGAACCGTTTCAACACACTAGAGGCATCAGACAAGGGGATCCAATCTCCCCTTTTCTGTATCTAATTATAGTTGAAGGATTGTCCCTAATGATGGAAAAAATAGTAACTGTAGGTATGTTCAGCCCAGTGGAAGTGGGAAGGGACAAGGTGAAAATATCACATCTCCAATTCGCTGATGATACCATATTCTTTCGTAATGGATGCTGGAACAACATTAAATGTATTAAGGCAGTGTTGAGGCACTTTGAACTAGCTTCTCGATTGAAAATAAACTTCAAAAAGAGTGCAACCTTTGGCTTAAACATGAATGAGGGAGAACTTGAACAAATGGCTACTTACCTAAGATGTTCAAACAGCAGACTACCAACAGTTTATTTGGGTCTACTAATAGGTGATAACCCAAGAAGAACAAAGATGTGGAAACCTATTCTTGAAAGTTATAAAAGAAAGCTTCAACAGTGGGAAAATTCAGCTCTATCGATAGGTGGTCGATTAGTACTCATTAATTCTATTCTTTCTAGCTTGCCATGTTACTATTTCTCTATTTACAGAGCACCTAGGACCATCTTAATACACCTTGAGAGAATCCAAAAAAAATTGGAATGAGTCAAAACAGGAAAAAAGTGCACTGGATTAGCTAGAAGAAAATCACTCAACCAACTCAAGCAGGTGGATTGGGAATAAGAAATCTAGTCTATGCTGGCAAAATGGACAAGCAGAATACTTGAAGATGATGATCCAATATGGAAACAAGTTTTAAGTTCTAGATACGGAACACAGGGAAGACTTAAAGTTGGAAAAATCAGAGAACTCAAGGCAGCCACGACCCAACAGCAGCATGGATCAAGACCACATACATCCTTAAAGAAAGCCTCCTACTGTTGGCAAGATGTCAATAATGTACTAAACATGGAATGGCATCAAGAAATGTGGAAGTTAAAAGGAGTAAGAGGAGACCAAATATTATTCTGGGAAGAAGGATGGATTGGAAATTAGACTCTGGCTAGTCGTTATCCCAGGTTATATTTGAAATCAAAAAAAAGGAAAGCAACAATTATGGAGATGGGCGAGTGGAGAAATGGAGTTTGGCAATGGGCTATTGAATGGAAAAGGAACCTGGATGGATTAGAAGAGCCAACCGCACAGCAATTACAGGAAATATTGACGATAGCAGAAATCAAAGAAGATCATGAGGATACCTGGATTCAACAAGCAACTGCATGCAAAGGATTCACTGTCAAATCCTGCTACAACTGGATTATGACAAACACACAGGAAACGTTATGGACAATTACAGAAATGGAGAACATACAGCAAGGCAGATATAACAAAGTACCAGCAAAAATCAGATTCTTCACATGGAGACTGAGTCAAAATGCACTACCAATACAAGCAAATCTAAAAAGAAGAAACATCATTCACACAGAAGTAGAGATCAGTTGTGTAAAGGAGATGATACAAAAGAAACAAATACTCACATGTTCAAGCAATGTACAGTCACAATAGCAATATGGAACGCGATTAATCAGTGGTTACAAATTCAATCAGGTGCAGAGGCCCCAACATTGGATGAACACCTAAGATTGCGACCAATGGCTTGGAGTGAAGACTCATGGAAAACGTTTTGAATCGCGACTGTGTGGGAAATATGGAAAGCAAGGAATTGTCGCCATTTCGAAGGAAAGAACCCAGAGATCGAAAATATTGTACGGAAAATCAAAGAAACAACGTGGTTCAGGCTGATTTACGCAGAAAAGAGACGAAGAACAAAAACTCGGGTACAATGGTTGGATGACCTAAGAGATACTAGAGAGTACACGTTTGGATAGTAAGAAATGCATAAATGAGTGGGCTTGGTATAGACAAGCCCAGTAGAACACTAGATGGAAACTTACAAAATTTTCTTCATTATTGAAGACATAAAAAAAATTAAATATCAAAAAAAGATTTGTGGCCAAGTGCCCTGACCGGAGCCTGAGGACGAGGAGTCGTGTCAAACAGATCCATGGGCCTTAATCGGGCTGCGCTGAAGGACATCAATCCTGGTTAAAACTTTTATGTAAATTTTATTATTATTATTTCTGACGACGTCCATATTTGTATTTTCCTTGATCGATGAAGAATTTGCTATAATGCCACCCCCCCTGGAAAGTATCTGCAAGGGCGAAAGCTTGGACTATAATCTTCAAGTTGATTGTTGATCGTGAAACGAAGATGAATTCGCCTCAGAGAACTGGATCAGGCGCGATGACTCAGACGCCAAGCCCTACTAGATCCCCATCGTCGCAAGCTCCGTTTCTTACAGTATCCGTATTGGATCCAGCTAAAATGGGCACTGGTGTTCAGGCTTATATTTCTTACAAAGTTATCACTAAGGTAGGATAATTGAGGCATGCCTAGATTCTGGTTGCGTGCTAACGCGGGTGTGTACTGCAGTTGCATGGTGATTTTCATTGTCTGGTGTGATGATAGGATTGGGATTGGATGTAATTTAATTGATTCTTTTTTGTAAGCTTTTTGCAGGATTTTTTTCTCGAGTACAGTCATTCAATAATAGTGAATGGTTTTTTAAATCTTAGTTATTTGATTCTTTATATTGTTGAGTTCAGATGAATATTTAAAATTAGAACCTTTTCTAGTTCAAGTGCAATAGTTCACCCGATTGGTGTTTTCCAAGCAATAAGCATGATATATTGTGTTGCATCATGCACGGTTGAAGAGTTCCTTGTTTTAAAGAATTTCTGGTAGCATGATCAATTAATTAGGCACAACCTCGCAACAGTAGGTTGCAGGAGAGCGCAGTGGAGTCTCTTTTTGATTTTGTGAACCATATAAACAACCTTGCCTTTGGGAGAACATATTTAGGTTCTTGGTGATTTATACTTTATACAAACATTTTTTTGTAAGCAAACTTTTATAGAAAAAAGTGAAAATTATTTACAGATTTACAACTAGCCCTTTACATATAGACCAGGTGGTTTATGCATGATGTTCTTACCTCCATCTTAATGTAAATCTCCTGGGAGCTAAAATAAGTTTTTACTTCCTCTCAACTTGTGTACTATATATCTCTGCTTTTAAATATTTTTTCATGTTTGTTCTGCTTCTGGTACATGATAGTTTAAATTTATGTTATTTAGACCTAATTGAAGTTATGATATATAAAACTTTCCTTGACATGATGATTTGCAGACAAATTTTCCAGAGTATGATGGGCCAGAGAAAATTGTCATTCGAAGATACAGTGATTTTGTTTGGTTAAGAGAACGCCTTTTTGAAAAGTACAAGGGTATCTTCATCCCTCCTCTCCCAGAGAAAAGCACTGTAGGTAATTGGCTGACGCATCTAATTTTCCTAAGACCTCTACTGTTTCAGATGCTAATTATCTCTTTTCATTAATTAAGTAATATCATTTTCAATGGAAACAATTAGCTTCCATAGATTGTGTTTATCTTCTATAAGAAATTAATTGTATTGTAATGTGAAGCAGTTATGTGGAACGGATGCTATATCTATTTTATGCTTTAATTCTTCTAAAATATTTTTTTCTTTTGTAACTTTTTCCTTCCACACAGAGAAGTTTAGATTTACTGCTGAGTTCATTGAAATGAGGCGCCAGGCCTTGGATGTTTTCGTCAACCGAATTGCTTCGCATCATGAACTTCGCAAAAGCGATGATTTAGGAATGTTTTTGCAAGCAGATGAGCAGGTAGTTCCATAAGATCATTAAAGGTGGATTTCGAATTTATTCCTGCTGGTGTTGGATAAGAAAAGCACCATGTTTTATGAAGATCATATAAATGTAAATCCATTTTGAAGGGCTCCGAGTCTATAGGATAGCCAAGTCTTGGAGCCTTGTCATGCATGCGGCACTCTTGTTATATGAAGGCCTTTGTTAGATTAAATTCTATTTCCCAGCAAGTTGGTTGTAGTTTCTTCCCTGCTTTGGCCTGCTGAATCCTGTTATAAAACATTGCTTTTAATGTTTTACCTTCAAGTTTATTACTTTGTCTAGTTTTATATTTCTGTCTTTCATCTGCAGACTATGGAAAGGTTAAGATCTCTTGAAACTGGCATTTTTAAGAAGAAACCAGCTGAATTTTTCCAAATTTTCAAGGTATCTCGTCGTACCAGGAGTTTTTTTTTTTTAATTGGTACTAGTAATTATTCAAGTGTTATCTGGCTGTTATTGCTGCCTCTATAGAGTTCCAACTTGCTCTTGCACATAACAGAGGTGGCATTTGCTCCCGATGAAATTATCGCTGTGCATATTGTTTTGGCCATTTTGAGTCCAACCGAACAAATTGTCAGGAGAAAAATCTATAGGCCATTTAAATTAGTGCACGAGAAGATCCTTGTGGTTTGCATCTTTTTGGTGTTTGTCTTGTTGCTGGTTCATCAACCTATATTTATTTGACAGGATGTACAATCCAGAGTTAGTGATGTGGTACTGGGAAAAGAGAAACCAGTCGAAGAATCAAATCCACCGTATGAGAAACTGAAGAATTACATTTTACAGCTCGAAGATCATTTAGCTGAAGCCCAGAAGCATGCCTATCGTCTCGTAAAGAGGCACCGGGGTACATCCATAAGGAATTTATATTTAGAACTTGATTTCTGATTGATCGTATTCGTGTCTATGCCACAACCATGAACAGCCTCAACCGTGAGAATGTCCCTAAATAGAAACCTTCTTCTATTCAGAGTTGGGACAATCTTTATCAGACTTTGGCAAGGCAGTGAAGCTACTAGGAAACTGCGAGGGAAATTCTCTTGGAAAATCATTCTCTGACCTTGGAGTAAAATCTGAGGTTTTGTCGGTTAAGCTTATGAGAGAAGTATGGCCCAAACTATCTGTCTCTATTTTGTTATTTATGCAGTATTTAACATTGATAACAACTTCATTGACGATGCACCTGTTGTGTACTTTGTCAAGGCTCACAATCTCCTGATGAATTTTGAGGAACCTATAAGAGATTATGTTCGAGCAGTTCAATCTATTAAGGTAATTTCATGCATTGTCTATCACTCTATCTTAACACTTAAAGTTGATTATTTTGTGCGTGTTTGTGAGAACATGCCATTAATATTACTGTCAATATCCGTTTAAAAGGAGCATTTATTGTAATATTGCTTGTGCTGAAGATTGTGTCGACAGTCGTATCTCATTTTTATTGTTTCTTTGTCATTATATGGGAGTAGCTTTTCTTTATTTCTGCAACAGGATACAATAGCTGAGAGAGCAATTGCGTTCAGAAACCACTGTGAACTTGCTGAGACGCTCAAGTTTAAGGAAATAGACATGTAAGGAAATATTATGGCATAGCTAGCTTTTGCTTTGATGTTTAAATTTAGTTATAATTACTCTATAGCTTATCGCATCCTGGTTAATTATTTACAGGAACAAGCTCAGATTAACCCGATCGGATAAGCTGTTCGAGGCTGAGCGTGAATACGAGGAGGTTGTTTCTTGGGGTTCGGGTGTGTGTGCAGTGACTACTATGCACTACCCATGTGGCACTGTGGGATTATTGCGGCAGGAGGGAAGGTGTTTAACACTTTTGTGCGGGCCCGCTGACCGTCCAATTCCATAGTGACACATAAGTCACTGCATAGAAGTCACTGCACGTTTCCCCTTTCCGGTTTCTTGTTTGCCATGACTGTGAATTCTTCTTGTAATTAAACTCAATGGAATCTTTACCTAATATCTCTCCCCCTTTGTGATGCAGCTGAAAGCTGAAGCTTCTGATGCGACGAGAAGATTCGAAACCATTGTGAAGCGTATGGACGATGAGATTGTTCGATTTCAAGAACAAAAAACAGCAGACTTGGGTGTAGCTTTTCATGAATTTGCCAAAGGCCAAGCCCAACTGGCTACTGCCATGGCTGAAGCCTGGAGAAGCCTTCTTCACAAGTTGTAAGCTCAAAGCCATGAAATCGGCCGGTTGATCCCATTAAAAAATTATTGCATCTGCATCTCTATGAGGAAGATTTTTGTTCACACTGTACAGATATGGAAGATAAATTCTGTTCCTCACTTTTCTAATTCTATAATTTAACTAGAAAATATAATCGGTGATTAAAGTCATTACCACATTTCATCTATCTACATAATTCGTGGCTGTTCTTAACCACATTCCATTCCAGTATAAATTTTTAAATAGTGCTTCAATATCCCAAATCTTATATTATCAACGTGGCAAGATGTAATGTACTATGAAAGATGATCGTTCATTTAGGCAGTATTTTGTACAGCTTTTTCACAACTCCTTTTGCCTTTCCACAGCATAAGTTGGTTTTACAGTGTTTGGTAAATCAGCTTTTGTTTTGGCTTATCTATAAAAAAGTCAGAAAAAAGCTAAAAGTCATAAGTTAGGTGGGAGTAGCTTTTGAATGACTTTTCTCCGTGGCAATTTTGAAATTAATTCGAATTTTAAATGTGATATAATTATCCTTCCACATTCAAAAGTTCTTCTGCAAAAATCTTTCTGCAAAAGCATAAGTTCTCCCAAACAAGGCTTAATTTCATGTACTGTGAAGATTGATCATTGAATTTAAAATTGTACAACATAGATTGCCACAAATATTTTAACAATATTATTTGTGTTCCTGTAGAAATGGGGAAGATGATGGCTCTGTTGTCTACATTACGAACATAATAAAGGGCACTTATAGTACACCTCATTTTTGCACCTCAAACACAAATAAAATGTGTTTTATCATTTCACCATAATCTTGGCATGATGTCCGAACTTGGTGCCTTGTCCAAAGGCAAATCATCGATTTGTGCCTTTTCTTGAGTCCTAGGACCTAGTCGCCTAGCCCGCCGAAGTGCTGGGCAGTCCCTCTCCGCTCTGTTCGAATACCGCCTAACCATCCGCTTAGGGGCGCCTAAATGGACGTCTAGGCACTAGGCAGACTCTGCCTGCCTAGGAATCGCCCAACGTCTTCTCAAATACTGTTTAGAACACATCAAACTCCAATAAAGCGGGAAGATGAGATCAACAAACAAACATACAATATCAAAAGTTTGGATAGGCTTCTATAACGAAAATGCACATTAATTTTTTTTGGCAGGCTTCTATAACGGAAATGCACATTATTAGGGCAAGCCAAGAGAATAAAGTACATTGAAGCCCATTGGAAAAAATCGGCAACATTATACAATTGCATAGCATGTAAAGTTCATGGATAACAGATGTTCATGAGAGTTGAAGAAGACAAAGTGAGCAAAAAGCAATGTACTATCCCAACCCTTCAGACTATATGTTGTGCCGGGTTCAGGGATTGTTGTTCTAACCTGAGCAGAGTGTTAGATCAATATATTTGCAACCGAACCGAAGCATGATCAAATTCTATCATCTCCACAACATTTGCATCTATCAAAAGCAATATGTATTTGCTAAACTTTGTCTGAATAGTGATCCAGAGAAATGAGTCTGACTGTTCGTTCGGCTTTATTCCTCTCTCAAATGTGAGATATGGATGCTGAGTAGGGTAAGGAATTACCTTGAAGATCAGCTTCTTGGCTTCACTTTAGTCCCTATATCCGAAGTCCTCCTTCATAACCGTAAGTTGGAGAAGGAGTTCTCTCTGTCGTCAACAGATCTCTTCCATTCACCAGCAGGATTTGTTCACTTATCAGTCTCGTATATCGGAGCCGAACCTGAAGTTTTTCCCGTTCCCGTACCACCTGCATATGTGGAGATTGAGACCGAATCAGATGGACACTGCATCCTGCACAGGATTTAGTTCCCTGATCCAAAGGTTGTTAATAAGAACAATCAGATGGTAGAAGAATATTTCGCAATGCCATGTGACATTGTAAGCTCGCACAGTTCAGAAAATCTGCTCAATGCTAGATTCGATG
Organism: Pinguicula primuliflora; assembly: GCA_025802335.1. Lineage (NCBI taxonomy): Eukaryota > Viridiplantae > Streptophyta > Magnoliopsida > Lamiales > Lentibulariaceae > Pinguicula > Pinguicula primuliflora. The sequence goes on from JAOYMZ010080976.1 coordinate 26,093, forward strand.
ATTATATAAGATCAAATGTTGAGGTCCAGCCGGGGGAAAACATCTCAAAGTCTCCAAGCAGTCTTTCGACAGACGGAGTTTCTTGTGTTCCTGTGAGTTCTGAGTCTTGTGAGACTCCGGGTCATCCTAAATATTGAAGTTTAATTGAGGACACGTCATTTCAAGTTTATTTAAGTTTAATATCACATAATCAAACATAACACACTTTGATACCAAACAATATATTACAAATCAACAAGTATCTGTATACAATATTATCAATGTTACCAAACAGGTTGGTTTGATATCAAATCAAACATAATTCTTATCCCCAAACCAAACACACCCTAAAAATTATATATCATCACACATTTAGAAATTATGGAATGTACTTTCCATATATAAATCAGAGAGGCAAATGTTACAATGTTGCATCAAAAAGCCTTCATAGAAAAAGTAGTCACATATATTAGTGATATATTTATTATGTAACGAAATTACTGGCTATTTTTATCATGATGAGATCTGTGTTTACTTTCACTAACACAGATATGTGACTAAAAAATTATACAAGGTTGTATAATAACAGAATCAAGATTACATTGTATAATACAAATTACATAACAAATTATAAAGATATGTTAACATAACAAATTACCTAATATAGTGAGCATGTTGCAAGGAAAGACAAAGGTGGGACCATTACCATATCTTTTTCCAACCCTCCTCAGTTGAGCAACGTACTGTGAGATCTTCTTAATTGACTCAACCTGGGAAGAGTTGTGTTAAGGATTCGAAACACTCCAGTCTGATCTTGTAGATTGTGATGATGCGTTTGCGGGGTTAGGAGAGAAGTTTCTATTATCAGGCATCGCTGAGAAGTTTTTTTATAGGTAATGTCATTGATGGGATTTGAAACCTATGACTGCAATTGTCACTCCCATAACCATTAGGTCAACCCCTCTTTGACCATCGCTGAGAAGCTGACAAACCTTACCAGCAACTCTCTAGCTGTAAATAGCCTTTTGGACTGATAATGAGAACTAGTTGCAGGAACATATCTCGCTTTTGTAGAGTTTTTATTCTTTCACAATTGTCCAGAGTCATGTATACATTATTTAGAGATCCATCAAATCAAAGGCAACCAAT
>JAOYMZ010080987.1:0-11454 GCA_025802335.1 Pinguicula primuliflora
AAGTGACCATTAGCACCGCGGTGGTGCCGAAATCGCTTTCAAGGCAGTGTGCGCGTCCACGACACAGCTTGAAACGGGAAATCGATAAGTTCTCGCATTTGATAATTTGCTCTACTTTACGAACGGTTTAGAGGAGGGCAACTCAGTTGGGATGGTTGTTTTCCAGCTCGAACGCAAAATGATCAGGGAATCTGTTCATGACAATTTTTGATGCTAACTGATCTTATATTATATATGTATGATGTGAAGCTAGCTGTAAGAGAATGGCTTGCCCACTTTCTAAACATAGCAGAACTTCACCAGCTATTTTCAAGTTTCTTCACATTCATGTGCAGAGTTAAAGATCTGAATGGAAGAAAACATTTTGAATCATACAAAGCTTTAATGGCTTAGTTGGCCTATTGTGTTTTTATCCCCTGCCATTGCAGATTCAGATTCTAGTTTAGATCAACTGAATGCCATTATTCAATTGATGTGGTGAAACTTTTCATCACTACCTAAAAAATGTACCTGATGGTTTATTAGTGATTTATGTTCGACAAGGCAGCCTGCATAGGCGCCATTTAGGTGCTATTATATGGTCCTCGACTTTATCCGAATTCCTGCTTTGACCCATTATAATCCTATCTAGGTGGCTGAGCGGTCCTGGCCACCTAGATAAAAACTTTCTCGAACGGGTAATGATTAAGTCAATTAAAGTTTGAGTCTTGTGTGACATTTAGAAACATTCAAGTCTGCCTATTGCCATGTTTCATTTTTAGGGAGAAAGAACAAAGACCACAGACCAAGAGAGCCTTGATTACGTCGTACTGCCATGACAACCAAGTCTTGTTTCTTGGAAGTAGATTCAATTATCATTCGTCTCTTCCAATTGGAGTGCTTTCTTACTCCGAGTCAGAGTATTAATATCTCATCAATTTCATTCATTAGGAAACAGAGACCCAAACCATTCATCTAGTTGGACTTGTAGATGGCAAACTATATTTTGTGCAGCAACAGTTACTGATTCATGGCAAATGAAACAGAGATTGAAGAAGCATAGGATCATTCTTCGGATAAGCCATTACAAGTTGTATTGTCATTGTTATCTTGATACAGCAGCATGTCCACAACCTGCCTCATAGTTGGTCTACGATCTTTGTTTTCTTCTGCACATCGCAAAGCAACTTTCACGAGATTCTCCAATTTCTCCCTCTCATATTGACCTTCCATGTTTGGATCAACAATTTGCTCAATCCAATGCCCTTCTACTGCCTGATCCATTATTCTCTCCCGCACCCAATTCTCCAGCCTCTTGTGCTCCGTTCCATCCTTGTCGCCATCATTGGCCATCCCTATTGGGCTTCTTCCGGTTAGCATCTCCAGGACAACGATGCCATAACTGTACACGTCGACTTTGGACGTTATGGGGAGATTAAACACCCATTCCGGAGCCATATAACCCCTCGTCCCTCTTATTTTCGACATGTTGGACTGCTGCATGCTGCCATTTCCTCTGTTTAGAAGCTTCGACAGCCCGAAATCTGCCACCTTTGGCTGGAAATTTGAGTCCAAAAGAATGTTTTGAGGCTTCACATCACAGTGCAATATCCATTCCAAGCACTCATCGTGCATGTAAGCCAGACCTTTAGCAGTGCCTAATGCTATGTTGAACCGTCTTGTCCAATCAAGTTTGCCAGAATACAGATTTTCAGCTAATGACCCGTTCTCCAAGTACTCGTAAACCAGAAGTCTGTGCCTCCCCTCAGCACAATAGCCCCACGGATCGATCAGGTTGGCATGGTTCAACCTTCCAATCAAGCTAACTTCAGCTAGAAACTCAGCTTCTCCTTGATTCGCATCGTTCAGACGCTTGATAGCTGCAATCCGGTGATCCGGGAGCCAGCTTTTGTACACAACTCCATCACCTCCTCGACCGATTTCCTCACTGAAATTGTGTGATGCTTTCTTTAGCTCATCATATGTGTACCTCTTGAATCCAGTGGCAACCTGAAGGTAACCTGAAGAACTCGAGAGCTTCCTTGTCATGTACAAAAATATGAGCAGACAGATGATCTCAAAGGCCCCAAGGATACCCGTGCACCAAAATAAGGACTTGAGCCACGTATGCTGGTTTCTCTTGGTGTAGCTTCTGTTGAGTTGAGTGACTTGGTTATTGCAGGGAAGGTCGGAGTGTTGAACGATATCTTCATTGGTGAACAGCATGCTTTTAGGCAACCTCAGGTACAGCCAGTAATCAAAGTTTACTGCATGGTATCCATTGAACAACATCATCTTGGGGTAACAATCATAGAAAGTATTTGTAGCGTCGGGTCGGTATTGAAAGGCTTTGCAGTTGTAGTCATTCCAGCACAAATCCTTGCACTCTTCCAGAGTTTTATTCGGGTAAAAACCAAGATCATAGCCGAAGATCTCAACATGCGGAAGCTGAAGAAAGTAGGTAGAGTCGGTGTCGTTATATGGTATTTCAAACTGTGGAACACAACCTGCCGTCCAATCTCCCGTGTTCTTCCTCTTGTATCCAGGAAAACAGGTGCAGCTAGGACCCGATGATGGGGTGTACGTACACAAACCATTAACACCACATATCCCATGAGTCTTGCAAGGTTCAAGATTCAATTGCCAAGTGACTTCCCAACTCTTTTCCCAATTATCGAAACTGTAAACCCGTACATTCCCATCCGGATCGAGAGTCATTCTTCTTTGAGGTCCAAATCCAAAATCTGATGTGTGAAAGGTGAAGTTATCAGAGGAGACAAAGTTTCCAAACAGATCAAGAGATGCAGTTTTGGTATCATTAAAACTAGTTCTCCCTGCATCCCAACTGTTGAGCCAAGGAGGAGGCCAGGAGATACTTGTTATGTCAATACCATTATAGAGAAACCTGAGGATGTTGTCGTTGTCAAAGAAGAGCTTGTACAAACCAGATGAATGATTTGTCAGGCTTTTTGAAGAGATCAATTGTGACGTTCTTGTCAGCGGTTGCAGAGGAAGAAGCGTGTTGGTGGGAGAGTCGAAGCTCTGCCAGATAGTAACACTGTCGTTTCCGTGGAGAACAAGGTTGCCATTGTCAAGAAGCTCCAACTGAAGAGATGATGATCGTGATGATGTGCCGCTGGTCCAAACAACAATCTGACCAGCATCCATCAGCACGAGATTGCCAGTATCAGACAAGAACAAGTTTGTGTTTCTCCCATTGACAGGTTGATCCCTGTTGGCCATCCACACAACTGTGAAACTTCCATCGGCCAAAGGCTCCGTAAACCATACAGCGAAGAAGAAGGCATTTATGCCTGCACTGTAGAAACCCGCCGTGAAGGTGCCTGATGAAGAAACTATAAAGTCATCCGGTGCGGAAATGGAAGAACCTTGAGTTATTGAAGAGCTATAATTTGCTGCAGAGGCAAAAAATGGCAAGAATGCAATAAGAGCAATGAGGACGAGGGAGAGAAATGATTGTTCCACCATATCCATTGAATACAGACGGATTTGGGAATGAACACCACAAGTGATCGAGAAGAAGAGATGTTAATAATTTATGGTTCATGAATGTGATATTAAAGAAAAAAATGTGTGATATTACTGTTGACTTCGTACCTGGCGCCTGGGCCGCCTGGCGGCAGTTGAATTCTGAAGAACACCAAATTCTTTTTAATAAAACAAAATATCTGGTCAAGGGACCTGACCTGCCTTAAAAAATGTGCCTTATGGCACCAGAAGTCCAAGTCAACCACTCAACTGTATTATCATCTTCATCAGCATGAATTTATCAACATCTTTCATCAATCACGTCTGGTCTGGTGTTCAACAGATTCATTTCTCTCCATTCAGTTCTAATGGAACAATCACCCAATCTCTCTGCACTCCTTCCCCTCATTGCATTCTTGCCATTTTTGGCATCTGCATCAAATTATAGCTCCGTCTTAACTCAAGGTTCTTCCCTTTCTCCACCGGATGATTTTATAGTATCACCATCACGCACCTTCACCGCAGGATTCTACCGTGCAGGTGTAAATGCCTTCATTTTCGCTATATGGTTTACGGAGCCAATGGTTGATGGAAACTTCACCGTTGTGTGGATGGCCAACAGGGGTCAGCCCGTTAATGGGAGAAAAACAAACTTCTTCTTGTCGGGCACCGGCAATCTCGTGCTGATGGATGCTGGACAGATTGTTATTTGGACCAGCGGCACATCTTCACAATCAGCTTTGCAGTTGGAGCTTCTTGACAATGGCAATCTTGTTCTTAATGAAGATGGAGGTGCTACTATTTGGCAAAGCTTCGACTCTCCCACGAACACGCTTCTTCCTCTGCAACCGCTGACTAGGAATTCACCATTAATCTCTTCGAGGAGCTTAACAAACCATTCACCTGGTTTCTACAAGCTCTTCTTTGACAACGATAACGTTTTAAGTCTTCTCTATGATGGGATTGACATCACAAGTGTATTCTGGCCTTCACCGTGGCTCAGCAGTTGGCAAGCTGGGAGAAGTACCTATAATGATAGCAAAACTGCAGTACTGGATGTCATGGGAACATTTTCCTCCTCTGATGGCTTCAGTTTTCGAACGGCCGATGTCGGATTCGGGCCTCAGAGGAGAATGACTCTTGATCCGGATGGCAACCTACGGGTTTACAGCTTCGATAGAGGGGAAAAGATTTGGGAAGTCACCTGGCAATTGACTATTGAACCTTGCATGACACATGGAATATGTGGTGTTAATAGTCTTTGTTCTTACACTCCTGAATCTGGGCCAAGCTGCTCCTGCTTGCCTGGATACAAGATGCAAGACACCTCTGATTGGATGGAAGGCTGTGTTCCTGAGTTTGAGATGCCATGTGACGATAATGACAGTACATACTTTCAGAAGTTCAATCATGCCGAGTTCTACGGCTATGATACTGGTTATTTCCAGAACAAAACTCTGGAGGAGTGCCAGAATATGTGTCTGAGCTATTGCAGCTGCAAAGGTTTTCAGTACAAATTCGAAGAAGCCCATGGTTTCTATTCTTGTTTCCCGAAGACGACGTTGTTCAATGGATACCAATCCACAGGCTTTGAGTATTGGATGTACATCAGATTACCTAAAAACAGACTCTTCACAGATGAAAAAATCAGTCAACAATCTCAATTTTCATGCGGAGGCCAAGTGATTGAACTCGACAGATTGTACAGCAAGAGACACCAACGTACTTGGATCAAGCCTCTATTCTGGTCCACGGGTGTCCTTGGGACCATTGAGATCATATGTTTGCTCATATTTCTGTACAAGACAAGGAAACTACCAGGCGCAGGATCACAAGGTTACCTGCAAGCTGCCACTGGATTCAAGAGGTTCACATACGGGGAGCTTAAAAAAGCATCTCGTGGTTTCAGTGAAGAAATCGGTCGAGGAGGTGGTGGGATCGTGTACAAAGGCAGGCTCCCGGATAACCAAATTGCAGCGATTAAGCGTCTGAAGATGAACGATCTCAATCAAGGAGAAGCCGAGTTTCTAGCTGAAGTTAGCTTGATTGGAAGGTTGAACCATGCTAATCTGATCGAGCCATGGGGTTATTGTGCTGAGGGAAGACACCGGCTTCTGGTTTACGAGTACTTAGAGAACGGATCACTAGCTGCAAATCTCAACTCAGGAAAACTGGATTGGGAACAAAGGTTCAACATAGCCTTAGGTACTGCCAAAGGGCTTGCCTACTTGCATGAGGAGTGCTTGGAATGGGTTCTGCACTGCGACGTGAAGCCTCAGAACATACTTCTGGATTCAGATTTCCAGCCAAAGGTAGCGGATTTCGGGTTGTCCAAGCTTCTGAATAGAGGTTCAAATAGCATGGAGCAATCCAAAGTGTCTAGAATAAGAGGCACTCGAGGTTACATGGCTCCAGAATGGGTGTTCAACCTCCCGATAACCTCCAAAGTGGACGTGTATAGTTATGGAATCGTCGTGCTGGAGATGCTGACGGGAAGAAGCCCAAAAGGTCAGAACGCCAACGGTGACAACAGCGATATAGAGGAGCACTGCACACTGGAAAGCTGGGTGAGGGAGAGGATGAAAGCAGTAGATGAAGAAGCATTCTCATGGGTTCATGACATTGCTGATCCGAATATGGGAGGTGATTATGAAGTGGAGAGATTTAAGAACCTGGTGCAAGTTGCTTTGTTGTGTGCAGATGAGAACAGTGATGCTCGACCAACTATGAGGCAAGTTGTAGATATGCTGCTCTATCAAGACGATTTAAACTGTTACGAAGGATGAGATCCTGATACCTGTGTTACTTAGGAGCTACAATGTTTCATTTTCCATGAACCAAATCAGAGTTGTTAGGATGTGAAAACATTGTAATATATCAGAATGAGACAATAATGTGATTTGGTTATTCAAGAAAAGCAAACAGAACCCATAATTCTGCACATATACATTATGCTTCATACAAACTGCAAATCACAGAAGCGGTGAGATATCTTACAATTACAAGTTGTTCCAATCAATTCCATCACTTGCTTCGTTTGCTGAAACTCAGCTTCTCGAAGTACTTAATTGAGAGTAGGGAAAGTGAAAGATTCACCTCATCCTTCCCCCATCGAGGTTTGGTCTGAACTGAACCAGGCGCCTCCGCTGGAGCAAGAGGAAGAGAACGCCACGGGGAAGTAGCCGCTGGCGTCGAAGACGAGGTGGCCGCCGGCTTCTTCAGCAGCGACCAGAGATGGCCGGAGTACAGGCGACGGAAGCCACCTAGAGCTGAAACAATAGCGCGTAGCTGCAACGGGCTCCGGTGTGAGTGCCTCGTGCAGATCAGCTCCCAGATCCTCTCGTCCTCCGCCGTCCGCTTCCACTGTCGGCAGACGCAGGCCGCCTTTGCCAGAGTGCGGCCGTCGTCCACCCGTCTCAGGATCTCGTACAATAGATTCTCGTCCATAAGTACGACATCCGCTTCTTCAGACATCACGTCTCCTCCTCCTCCTTTATCCCCGTCATGCTTGATCTTCTTGTTTCCATCACCACCACCGGCAGATGTCGACTTATAGTCGCCGTCAGCCAACGGGCGTTTCATCCAACGGATCTGGGTAAGCCCGTCCCGGAGAGGTTTTCAGGTTCTTATTTTGGGAATTTGAGGGTTGAAGAAACACATGGAATGGAGCACATCGGAAAAATATCAGGATTCATTTTTGTCCTGATGTGCAAATTTCTAACTTTGTAAATTACTACATAGTCCCTTAATTTGATAAAATTACTTCAAACTACCAAACTCTTGTGTAATAATTCCGGTGGACTTCTAACAATTTCATCCTCAATTTCATCTCCTGTGTAAAGACAACAAATTGTGACAATATAAGGAATCGATCATGGATTGATGAGAGCATCTGTACCGGATGAAACAACTGCAAAAAAGTGGATAAAACCCACGTGCTGGTGTATAATTCGTTCTGTTGAGGTCAATACTTTTTGTGGGGCTGGGTGAGGTCTTGCCACATGTGATTCGTCCATTTTTCTTGACAAATGTTTGATATAGAATTTTTGTGGATTGATCATGGGTGGTCATGACCATTCCAAAGGACAAATCCACTGTAAAGACGAACATCCGTCACCGCACATGTTGTTGCACTATACCATTCATGCTATTTGAGTTCATCAATTGCTAAGGAATAACATACAAGTTCATGTAAGGGCAGGCGCACCATCAACCTTGATATCCTCAAACCAAAAGTACTTGTAAAGAATAAGATGAGAACTTAGCGGAAAGATTTCTTATGTATAAGGTCACACTAAATTTTGTAGTATATCATCACCGCGATTCAAAAATCTGGTAGAAAGTCTCAAACTTCCAAAGCGCGTTAGTTTAATGTCTCGCATTTTGGTAAGGTGGACGTCATTAATGATCTTAATAGCGGTCATTAGCAACTATCGTCTTTCCAATGAACGGGATTTATATGCCCGCTTTTTGAAAGGACGTATAAATTGGAGTGAAGCGAATCAATTAGAGTGAACCAAAAAGGATTTAAATCAGGTTCTAGAAGCAGTGAAACTGAAGACATGGCTTATTTTTCGAGACAAGAAAATCATACCTGTACTGACGGGATTCCAAGAGTGGAGTAGAGAGCCGATTGCATGCCTTGGACACCCAAATTAGCACGAGAAGCCTACCCACAGGTTGAAAGAGTAGGGAAATTGAAGCGAGATATGAGATATCCAGACATTTTCCAATGCCTGCCAGAGGAAAGTCATCGGAGACCTTGTCCGAAAGATGAGATGAAGGAGACCGACAAGTTTCAACCTAAATTTGCTGTTATGGGATGGGTGTGAATATTTGTAATCCGAAGGGTGTGGGTTGTAAATACCCCATTATACTGTACATACTTGCAAAATAAATAAAAGTTTTTCTACTTATAAAAAAAAGAGTGAACCAAAAGGCATTAATATTTGGTTATTGGTTATCTGGACCGTTATTGGTCGGAAAATGTAATCGAAAAACTAATGTTCTGACAGGTTGGGCTTGCTTGTTTGATGTTGGCAAACAAGAACGACGAGAAAGATGAGCCGTTGGAATTTAATATTTTTCTCGGCGTGGCTGACGATTCCATCACAAGGAAATATTTCATTCATTTGGAATGCGAGATTTTACGTACTGTAGGATTAAATCTCGAGCTGCAAACGTCTCATCACCTCCGCGTCATATACCTATGTGCTGCAAGGGGAGATAAGGCAACCATGATGGCTACGACAGAACATGAGCATATGTAGTTCCTTATCTCCAAGGTAACACTGGCCTGGTACGAGATGCTATAGTTTCCGCCATCAAAATTGGCAGTGTCGGCAGTCTTTCTAGCGAGATATGCTCTGAATTCAACAAGGAAGTCGTGGACAATGACACTACAACACACCTCGCAACTTAAGGCAGCCGAGCTTCGGAATTGTGTTTGGTATTTGCATAGAATGTGGTTCCGATGCAGAGTGGACGGAGGAGATTCGAAAGAAATATAGATTAATCAAATATGGAAGTGTGACTCTCAACAACATGACGATAATGAAGCCCGCAGCAGAGTTGTTCAAGAGCTGAATTATATTATATTGTAGTAATGTGTCAACCTCTTTTTCTTAATGCAATTTTTATTGAAAAACATGAGTATTCAGTTGATGAAAATTTTCTGCTCCATAATCATATAACCAGATTAAAATGTCTTTTGTCCAGACTTTTGTTTCTGTCAGTGGGATTGAAATCAGACGACCCAGATTAATCCAACATTTTCGTGGGTCTTCGGGTTGACCCAATTCGTCATTTTGAATCGGTAAATCTGCATTGTCTGATTTCAATCCTACGGACAGAAACACAAGTCTGGACATAGGGCATTTTAATTTGGTTATATCATCCTTAATCTGAAAATTTTTGTTTAGTTGATAAGCAAAGCGTTAATAGTACTAAATTAATATTCATTTATTTCTTCAATTTTTGACATGGTAAACCTCATTATCTTTACAAAATGGCTCAGTAAACGACATATGAATTGGGAGAAGAGTGGACAAAACGACCGTGATTTTGGATTGGTTTTTAAGGGCATTTTTTTCATCTTCAAAATCTTTAACAATCTCACTAACGTCCTCATTTCCTTCATCTTTAAAATTGATAACTTGATGATTCTAATCTTCATCCTCAACAGATATGTTCGCCGAATCATTTAGATATGACTTATGAGTAGAGTCCGGTCACGCCTCTGTGAGAGTTATTGTCAATCCTCTTCCTTGGTGTCGAAATTAGGATGCGCAAATGAATGAAAAATAAGAAAGAAAGAAATTAGGATAAAAAGACACATACCGCCCTTCCAAAAAGTGGGCGTATAAATTCCACTCGCAATAGTTCCTAACGACCGCAATTAAGGTCATTAATAATGTCTGCCTTACCAAAACGTGGAAAAAACTTAAGGTATTGAATGTTAGGTGCCGAATAAATGAGTTATGTGTCGAATTCTAATTATGACCGTCAGAGGTAAGTGTTGGATCACAATGTCGACGGTCATTATTAAAATTCGGCACATAACTCATTTATTCGACATCGTAAGCTTACTCCCAAATCATGTGACTTTAAATTATTACGCTTTGGAAGTCTAGGACTTTCTACTGGACTTTTGAATCACGTGCAGTAACATATCACAAAATTTAGTCTGACCGTGTTACATAGTAAAAAATTTGTAGAGAACTTGATCCAATCAACCCAATCTGTGACACATGCATTAGATCCTCTCATGAGGCGGTAGTGATTGAATAGAAAGGATTCTACGCATAGGGTTGCAAACGGATCAGATCGGATTCAGAGTTTTTCAGATTCGGATTTTAAAAAAATAATAACAATATCCAATCCATTTAAAATCAAATTATTTTAATCGGATTTTGGATTTTGAATTTCGGATCGGGCTGGATCGAATTTCGGATACAATAGTACGCAATGTTAAAAAATAAAACAGCAGCAGCGCAATACTACACTATATCACATTTGAAGAGGAAGACAATTTAACTTTTATTTTTTCGATGGATGTTTTCGCAATCTGAAGGTAACATAAAAATGTCAATAAGATCGTGATCTTAAAATTCTGAAGCAAAATTGATTTTCAACTTTGCTCCATGTTTCAACTTAAGAAGACAAGAAATTTTGTTTCTCTGTTCTCATTCAACCTTCTGTTCATGTTCTGTTCAGCATTTGGATTAGGGTAGAAGATGAGTGACAACTTTAAATATTTTTATTGTAAATATAATTGTAATTAAATTATAAATAGTGTAATTTTTTGAATGACTAAGATTACGTTGGCCTAATGATATAAGTGTGAGTGTGCGTGAGGTCAAAAATTAGAATCTTTGTATCGCCAAAAAAAAAACATATTTATAAAAAAAGAAATAAAGCAATAGCAATACATTTTTCTTTTCTACAAGATTTCTTGTAATAGTCTTCTATTTGTTGTTCTCTTCTAAGAGATTCCAAATTTGACAATTACCTAAACCAATAACTAAGGGATTTGAACATAAAAAAAATTGGATCGATTCGGATAACCGATCGATTGTCCAAAATTTTGCAGTAAAATCTGAATCCAAATCCGAAATATTATTTTTTCGGATAATTAGAATTCAAAAAAATCCAAACCGAAACGAATAAAATTCGATCAATTCCGATTCGAAATTTTTTTTTGCACTCCTGTCTACACATAGTACTGAAGTGGCACTACAAAGGTTATCTGAGCATTGTTTGGAACTAGGTAGTAACAAGGAGAAATAAGGTTTTATAATTTATAGCTCGGAAATGGCAAATTGAGCCTCAAGAGATCGCAAAAGTCAAACAATGTGATTAAGGGGTGTTTGCAAGTTCTTGTGCTTATGTAGAAGTAACTTTTTAGAAAGTCTTTTCAAAAAAGTAACTTTCATTAAAAAAATGAAAAGTGTTTGCAGAATATGCTTGTCTACAGCAAAAGTTAAA
>JAOYMZ010081008.1:0-11453 GCA_025802335.1 Pinguicula primuliflora
TGCATAGATCGTGCATGGCCCCGTATAGAAGAGCAGGTTAATACCGACTGTCCGTGTTATCGACAGTCGTGGTTTACCCAACGACAGGAGTCGACCGTGTGCGCATTTGAACAAGTCTCGCCGGACAGTTGGTCGGAGATTCGACATATCCGGCATCTGACAACATCAGTGGTTCTATCCCGGGATATATTGAAGGTGATTTGAGTCGAGGTTGAAGGGCATCTTCTTCAATTTGGATGGTTTTTCGTTCGACGGAGATGGTTAGTGAAAAGTCTTCCGGCAATTAACTAGATTAGAACTTATTTAAGACGGTTTAGTATTTTATTTCTTTTTTTCCTTTTCTTTTAATGCCTTTTAAGTAAAATAACAACTCACCAAGATTGTTGCAAACGAAGTTCATGATAAACCCTGCACTAATAGGAATCTCGGCATAGATCGTGCATGGACCCGTATAGAAGAGCGGGTTAATCTCAAGTGTCCGTATTTTCGACAGTCGTGGTTTACCCGACAATAGGTGTCGACCGTGTGCACATTTGAACAACTCTCGCCGGACAGTTGGTCGGAGGTTCGACATATCCGACGTCTGACAACATCAGTGGTTCTATCCCGGGACATATTGAAGGTGATCCGAGTCGAGTCGAGGTTGAAGGGCATTTTCTTCAATTTGGATGGTTTTTCGTTCGATGGAGATGGTTAGTGAAAATGTCTTCCGGCGATTGACTTGATTAGAAGGAATTAAGACGGTTTAGTATTTTATTTCTTTTATTCCTTTTCTTTTAATGCCTTTTAAGTAAAAGGACAATAAAAGTAAATCAAAAATGAAATAGGAGGTTAGATTTCAAAATAGAATTATTTCGGAGGTTACTTGTCCAATTATTCCAAGAAGGGAGAGCGATTTCTGGCACTGTTCATCCAAAAAAGGGAGAATCGATTTCTTCTTCTTCTTCTTGTTTTATGACTACATTTCAAGTAGTAATCATGTACTCTCAAGCTCATGCTCTAAGCATGAGCTAATTTCTCGTGACTTGAGGCTCGGTTGAGCCTCACTATGTAAACACATTTTGAACTATTTGTATATATAATGTCCTAACTTGTTGATTTACATATGAATGTGCTTGCTTTCTATTTGAATGAGTTCTTATGCATGAGTTCTTCATTCACATAGGTCAATCTGCCCGGAAACAAGCTCACACGGGCAGATTCTTACACAGGGCATGCTAACACCATCGTTCTTGGGGTCTATACCCCTAACTCTTGGTGCCACATACATAGATAGTCATGTTTTACGCTCAATGTCACCAATATATGTCTGGTGAAGGGTGAACCCGGTGAAATCCACACATTAAGGTCGAGAGTAGCCACTGTCTTGACCGTGAGCTATGGTTGCATTTGAGTCTTGTGGTGTGAAAGAAACAAGCTAAGCATTTATGTATGAATAGGTAGTTGTGTTGCATAGTGAGGCAGGATACCTTGCCATGAGTTGTTCTCTCTAAATTGTCATGTTTTACATTAAGTTCTCGTTAGTATTCAATTGTCAGTGACAGTATTTGGATAATTAGCCCTGATTCTAGATAGTTAGCTGTATTTCAGTCCCTTTAAGCTTCTGTTTGTAGCATAGAAACAAACTTGATGATAAGTTACTCTGAAAGTAATTATGAACGAAACATGTATTGGACCTACTCTTTTGGGAGATGATCCTTGCTTACCCAAGGATTACTACTTGTCGACTGTGTATACTTGCACATTAATATGACATACATTTGTCCCATCACCTGGTACCTCGTGTTGCAGCGATGAATCCATAAGAACCAACAGATGCATAAGGGAATAGCTCTTCGCAAAAAATTCATAGCTTTACTCTCTTTCATCATTCTCCAGTGCTCCAGCCTTACTAATAACTGTACTATTTCCACAGGAATCTGGCATAACAACTCAAAATGGCTCCATATTTGTTGTGCACATTAAACCCTAACCCTAAAGTGCAAGTTCACCAGTTGAGAGTATATGATCTACTGTCTCTTCTTGTGGCTGAATGCCACAACGACACTTCGACACAAGAGATATCCCCAGCCTTTTAATTTGATCCTCCACAGGTAGTGCATTGTGTAGAGCTTGCCATGCTAGCATGCTGATTTTCGACAGAATTCTGACATCCCAGAGGTATTGAAAAGTCTTGCTAGAGTGAACCTTATTCCTGATTAATTCCCAAGCCGATTTAAAAGAGAAAATTCCATCAACTGAAGGCTCCCACACCATCTTGTCCGGTTACAGTAACACAGGAGTAGCAAGAATTTCTTTCTCCACTTCTACTGGCAAATTGAGATCTATTATATTCCAGCACTAATTCTCTAAAATGCTCTTAACTTACTGTGGAAAATTATCAGCTTGCAATGGTGATCAAATCGGGCCCAAATCTGGTCACTTATCCCACCAAAAATTAATATTTCGACCATTTCCAACCAAACACCTGGAATTCGAGAGCATAACTGGTCTGATGGATAATAAATTCCTCCAGGAATGAGAACTGTTATGATCTACTGTCATAGTACAAATATCTACCTTTGCACAATACTTATTTAACATGAACTCTGCCTACAAAGATCCCCCCCTGACGTAGGCGCTGTTTGGATTTCTAGATGATTAAAACAGTGAAATTCGAAAATTTCATCACTATTAATCATCCAATGATCGTCTCAATCACTAATTGTGTAAACATATAATCATTTCACACATATGTATGTATAAAAAGAAACCTTGAGTTTGAGTTCTTACCTCAAACTAACCTTATACCTCAAGATTCACATTGAACACAAAACAAGAACTAGATGTAAATCTTGCTAGAGATCAGCTAGCTTGTTCTCTTTTATAAATCTATTGGAATTGCTTCGTCTCCCTTTTTCACACAAGATAATTGAGTTCCTTATCTTTTTCCCACGTTCATGAGGGAGACTTCTTTATTAGGGAACGAATAATCACTTATATTTATCACAAGACATGTGTTTTTGCACTTTACACATGTCATACAATTAAGCCTTCATTATCCTTTTTCTTTTCACGGATATCGGTTATTAAAAAAGCCATAATGAGCTTATAAAATAAATCAAGCCCATTGTTAATCAAGCTCATAGTCCATGAATCAATTCCAAATGAGAAAAATTCCAATTGATGTATGAAAGGGATAGGATTCTATAACTAAATGTTACAATATGTAACATCTTAGTTTGTCATCTTCTTCATCATATGAAATTACACATGCCTTATAAAAAGTATATAAAATCTTTTACCTCGTTTCTCGTTCAGTCCATGAGACCTGTATCAAGGATATGTATAGAATTGGAAATGATGTTTTTACATCCATAAACTATAAGCGGTGCTCTATCTGCACATTATAGTTACACAACCAATACAAATGTGATGTAACCATTTTACAAAACACAATCCTATAGTAATATTATGATTAATATTACTTGTGTTCATTCTTTGTCTCATGATGTTGTGAATAACATGCAAAGTAGGGCTGTGTCATCTTTGCATTACATTCATTTCTTGATCTATTTGAGTAAATTGTAAATATATAATCGGCATCACTTCAACTATATTGCATGCATTTACAATTCTACTCTAGCAAGGGGTCCAGTAACATCATTACTCATTACCAATAAGGGACAATGATATTATTGACCTATACCCTTTCCAGCACAATCTGTATATAAAGAACTACTCCCTGTATCATTACTTATAATAAAGTAACTTTGAATACTAATTACGTTTTACACTTATCATATGAAAAGATATAGTCTTATATCTTTGAATTCGTAGACACGGTGAAAGTATTAATGACACGAACACAATTCATATAATACTGTCACTTGTTAGGTCATGTTCAATGTATGAATCCACTCATACACTCCTATCTTAAATGATAATCATTTATCAATGTTTGTAAAACTACAACGTATTTTAACAAACACGACAATCTTTTACGGTATACTAGTGTTTCATGCTAGTTACCACGATTGTGAACATTTTAAAATTTCATGTTTGTTGTCATATAGAGTTCTATGGTTCAAGACAAAGAGTATCTTCTTGAACACTTCTATAAACATCAAACTTATGGAACAAAATGTCATATTGACATTCAATTCATAAGCATAACATAAAAGTAATCAACATAAGATCACTTTTAGAACACAAACCTAACATATCGTACGTTAACAAAATTGGCTATACATAGGAGATCGAAAACTCATACTTCGACTGAGTTTCGATGACTTCATCGCATGTAATTTCAATACACTTTTTACTTAAGTAGTCTGTAATTAGAGTTTAGAACATTTCGGCGATACCCAAAACCCTAAAAGCAGTCGCTGGAACTCTGCTGAAGCATGGGACTTTTGATTTCGTATGTATATGTTTTCCAATTGTGTGGCCAATTTCAATAACATACGATGACAGTGTCTGAAATTAAAATGGAGGGTAACGATATATGTATTTTAGGGGACTATATAGTCCCCTCCATATATATATAATATCAATTGAATGCTATTAAAGTAAGTCTGGTTATCGTCCTAAAGGTACCGTTTTGAATGTTCCAAAATTCTAATATAGATGGTTCAATTATAATTATGATGATCTTCCAACTTAGACCATTGAAATTCCAAATCAACTGTCTGAATTAATATTTTGACTCGTTCTAGACCAAAGGATTCAAGATTAGCGTAGTCTCGGTATGATAATGGGTCGAGGCAAGTCCAGATTGACCTGCCGGGACGGGACGAAGTTGACAACACTAGCACAGTCAAAGTGTTAGAGGGCCTCAATTTGTAATGAGCAGAGCTAGACATACTACAAAAATCGGAAATTCCAACCGAAAATAATGGGAAAAGACCAAAAAACTCGGACTGTCTAAGCACAACAACACTTTTGCAGGGGTAGTTATGTAAATTCACATAAATTCGATTTATTAATTCGGTCGGATGGTAGTACATATAGCTTTTCTCATTTGTAATATAAAGAACTAAATTTGTAATAAATTCTTAGTAAAAAAGCATATTTGGGCTTTATATTTTTAATTTCGATACATCAATTTTGGGCTTTACTCTGTGGCCTGGCGTCTGGCGATCTGCAGGTTGTTGTTGAACGGCCTGGATCTCTTTTTATATAATAAGGAGATCTAATCGGGGCCGTCCGTTCAGCTTACCACCCCCTGCTGCATCTTCCCATTTTCTTCAGCCGGATGCCTCGTTTTGAGTTGTTGAGTCTGGATTTGATGGCTTAATTGTGGAATGGTTATGGAGGGAAGGAACCCATTAACAACCTCCTGTATCGACGTCTCTGGTTTGGTTAACAGCAGCAAAAGCCTGCTTTTAGGGGTTCAGCTTCGTTCCAATCGAGCGATGAAGTCTTCTTTTCAACTGCAATGATAATCCCTCCGTTTGAAGGCCTTCAACAATCCCAGCCATCTGTGGATTGCATCCATACTAACTCATGGACCCTGCAGCCTCCCGCCCCGCTGTGGTTATAGACAATGGAACCGGGTAATTCTCGATTCTGAAATTGGAAATTCAACTGTTCGATGAAATTTGTCGGTGAATACGGTTTTTTATAGATCTTTGTGAGTTTGCAGTTTGGTTGATTTGAGCTATTAAATGTATGTTTATGTGCTTGTTTTTAGGTATACGAAAATGGGTTTTGCTGGAAATGTAGAGCCATGCTTCACAGCTCCTACTGTAGTAGCTGTTAACGATTCATTTGTTAATCAACCAAGAGGTAGTTCTATGAAGGGCAGCAATTGGTTGACTCAGCATAGTGCTGGGGTGATGGCCGATCTGGATTTTTACATCGGACAAGAGGCGTTGTCGAGATCCAAATCTAATAGCATTTACAACTTGAGCTATCCTATTAAACATGGTCAGGTTGATAACTGGGATGCGATGGAGAGATTCTGGCAGCAGTGCATCTTTGATTACTTGCGCTGTGATCCGGAGGATCACTACTTTTTGTTGACAGAGAGTCCACTGGCTACACCAGAAAGTCGGGAATATACTGGCGAGATAATGTTTGAGACATTTAATGTTCCAGGCCTTTATATCGCTGTGCAGCCTGTGCTTGCTTTGGCTGCTGGGTACACGACATCCAAGGTCGGTTCTTGATTAGATAGTCTTATTGTTGGAAATGTGTGCTTCTTCATTGATTGACTGGCCAATGCTAAATTTCCATATGTGTTGCTCTATCTTTTGTTACGTTAAATAACAAGCATTTGGGTAAATGAACATCTTTATCCTTACTTATACCCACTGCTAACATCAACTTTAAACACTTTTACTTACCCAAAAAACACACTTTTAATATTGTATTCTACTTCCGAGTTCCGACACTTTTTCTCAGTGTGAGATGACAGGAGTTGTGGTGGACATTGGAGATGGGGCTACACATGTTGTGCCTGTTGCTGACGGTTATGTTATCGGTGGAAGCATTAAGTCGATACCAATTGCCGGAGAAGATGTTACCCTTTTTATTCAGCAGCTCATGCAAGTATGGTTTCTTAAGTATTCATACTCTATAGCGTCATGTTCTTTCTTATTGTTCAACATATTTCACTTCTCTTTCTGCCTTTTCTCTGCATCAAAACCGTATCTTCCCCTTTTCTCTTTGTTTACACTTTATAGCTTTTAAGTTTTGGATCATTCTGTACCTAGAATTCTGATTTATTGCCTGGCTGCCTCTTTCGTTCATAATAACCTCGTAAGAATGCTGACCTCAGAGGTTGTTTTGTTGGTGTCAATATATTTAATGATTGTCCTCTGATTATAAATTGGAAACCATCTAATCTGAATAGTTTTAATGTTTCCCTTCTAGTTTGTAATCGTGGTTTCTAGTTAATTGTTGCTTTGACTTCTTATATACTACCTGAAAAAATAAATTGATCACGACTAATTTTTTTGTTGTTATGATATTAGGAAAGAGGCGAGCATGTTCCACCTGAGGAGTCCTTCGAAGTAGCTCAGAAGGTGAAGGAAATGTATTGTTACACTTGTTCTGACATAGTCAAGGTATTGTCTTTCGTTTTACAACTATATTACATCTGTTAAAGAAACATATAATAGGTTCTGTTTAAACAGTATATATTCTTCGACAAGTTTAGGAGTTCAATAAACACGACAAGGAGCCGTCAAAATTCATCAAGCAGTGGAGAGGTACTAAGCCAAAGACAGGGGCTCCATATACTTGTGATATAGGCTATGAACGTTTCCTAGGCCCAGAGGTTAGCTTTCTATCTTCCACTTCCATGTCCATCCTTGCAGCATATCTCATGCATGCCATGATCTATCCTCGGAGTCTGCATGTATAATTTCCTTGCTTATATTCGTCCAAATATTTCCTCGCAAATTTATATGGAATATAAAGGAATGAATAAGCAGTTCTCATCGATTAAGGAGAAGATTTATGTTACATGTGGTTTGCTCATCTTAACCATGGGGAGTGAGACGTTTCTTTATTTTCATTTGCGTCTTCATGCAGATATTCTTCAACCCCGAAATCTATAGTACCTCTATTACGACTCCTTTGCCCGAGGCTATTGACAAATGCATTCAGTCTGCGCCAATAGATACAAGAAGAGCTTTGTACAAGGTGACATAAGACTGTTTGGTCAAAATAACCTCGTTTTCCCCTTAGTAGATTAACTCACGAATGCGCCTGGGTTTGACGAACTGCATGATTTAAAATCCTCTCATCTGTTGTAGAATGTTGTGCTATCTGGGGGATCAACTATGTTCAAAGACTTCAACAGAAGGTTGCAACGGGACCTCAAGAAAATTGTTGATGCTCGTGTTCGAGTATCAGATGTTCTTCTTGGTGGAGAAGGAAAGGCAAGCTACCACGCTATTTTTACATCCTTTCCTACTAACAATTCAAACCTTTTCACTTACTAGTTTTCCTTTTTGGCGGCTGAGAATCTTTCCAGGCTAAACCGGTGGAAGTGAATGTCGCCAGTCATCCTATCCAAAGATATGCAGTTTGGTTCGGTGGCTCAGTGCTTGCTTCCACTCCTGATTTTTTCACGGTAGGTTCGTTGATCTATAGCTTCGTCGCCTAAACACGTTCCAGTCGAACCAGTCACTGCTATCTCGATCCACACTCAGCATTGATTCTCTTCTCAGGCATGTCATACTAAGGCAGAGTACGAAGAACATGGAGCAAGCATCTGCCGAACAAATCCAGTTTTCAAAGGAATGTATTGATCTAAACAAAATCCAAAATGATTGGACGGCATGCTCGGAGCAGGAAGCCGGGTCTCTTCTCGACGATCTCTGTATACATTTTTACTCAAAAGATACTGCTGCTGGGGGCAACTCAATTCTACATGCGGACGTTCTTATTCTTTTCTTCACCAGTATCTTGGTAGTAAATAGTTGGAGGCAGTTGGTGGTGTTGCCCGAACAGCTCAATAATGGGTTTCATGATTCATCCCTCTTTAGGCTTCAGAAACATCTTCAATTTTTACAGTTGTTACGTTCCACATATGATTTACAGGGGTTTTGTTTGGTTAGGCAACATTTCAGCAACAATCAAGTACAGTATTATAATTTACTTTTGGATCCTATTAGGCTTACCCAATTTTCATTATGCTGCCATTATTGGTGATTTTAGATCGTTAGAAAAAAAATTGTTACCGTTTTGAAATTCTCACGTCGAAATTATTAGGAATCAGTCAGAGGTGCTTTTGGTGGTTTCACTAGAAAAAAATTAAAATTCTATTAAATAAGTATTTTAAAAGCAACAAATTTAATCATAGTCTCAAACGATGTCTTACGAGGGTTAAAATGAATGTTTATGATCAATTCCTAAACATATATGGTTTGAAAATTTCAGAACCGGTCGAATTTTTTTTATTTTTGTATCATAAAATATATATTTTTTAATTAATTAAGCTCCGCTAACTGAATTCGTTTAGGTAAGGGAAGCACTTTCCTTTACTTTTATGGAATCCAGTCTAATTCTTTAAATGAAACTAATTAGAATTAGTGTTGAGGTAGCCCTCCGACCGCATCGCTTTGGGCCTGTTCAACCATGCTCGTCGGCCCGACCATTTGGGTGATGACCCGGCTGAATATGCTGCTTATATTCCAATTTTTCCTTTTTTCAAGATTATTGATAATGTACGAGTTAAGTTATGTTGGTTAATTTTCTTTTTTTGTGTTGTTTTGTTATTTTTAATCGATGTTATCTTATAGTTGATGCTTACAGATTTGTTAATTCTTTGATTGCCCGACCTGAATTCAAAACTGTTCACACGAATTGGGTTCATACGAAGTATTTTGTATATATATATATAGTGACAGAATGCTTCGTATGGACTCTATTCGTGTGGATAGTTTTCTCATCGTGTGAACAATTTTTTCGTAGTACTATCCGTTTTTGAAATTGATCGCACTATTGGAAAGTTTATACATTGTAGATGAAAATTCCAATATTCCGATACGATTCCGACGACTTTATTACCGTTTAATTTAGTTTCACATTTTTCACTTGGTTAAGTAGTCCTAAATTGGGGTTTAGCAATTTCTGGCGACGAAGTAGCCGGAAACTGGACTAATGCATGGGGATTTTCATCTACAATGTATAAGCTTTCCAATGGTGCGATCAATTTCGAAAACGGATGGTGTTACGAAAAAAAATTTCACACGAAGGAAAAACAGTCCACCCCAAGACTGACTACATGAAGCGCTCCCTATATAGTGAAATTTTCATGTATACAGTCTTATATTAATATGTACAGCCACAATCTCAACCATCAGATTAGTGTGTGTTTGTGTGTGTTTGAACGACGTGGATGGCTGAGATTGTAGCCGTACACAGGCTGTACATATAAGGCTGTACGTCTGAACAAATCTCTCTCTCTATATATATGGACGTCCGCAAAATAAAAGGGGAAAATAATTTGTAAAAAACACGATTCGAAACCCATTTCGGTTAAAAAGATATACATTCCAAAAAATGAGATATTGGGTAAAAGCTGTTAGCTATAAGCAGTGTTCAAGAAGTTACTAAATGAAAGCGGTGCGGTTGGAGCCTAGCCGGGGGGACCGCCCAGCCCCGATTCGGGGCGGTCAGGCAGAAAATGCTGCCTAGACGGCGAATACTCGAACATCGGTTAAAGTCATCATTTGAATCAGGTAAAAATGCATCCGACTCAATCCACCCACTAAAAAGAAAGTATACGTCAGTTTTGTCCGTAAAAAGTACGGATTGACCTAGACCAACATGTATACAAAATGGGGAAGGATGACCTTTTTTTTTTAGCAATGCAATGACCTATTTTTTTAACTTGCTAAACTGAACTTCATTTTCAAATCCACACACTCATTTTAATTAATTAATCAAACAAAAATGGTAGGGATACATAATCATTTCTTACTTAATTATGTAGAACTGATAAAACAACGTCGTTTTAACTTGTGTTGAGTTAAAACGATGTCGTTTTAACTTAAGTATAGAAATATTAAGTATTGAGTTAAAACGACGTCATTTTAATTTAATTGTATATAATTAAGTAAAAATTCACTATACATGCATTGCATTCTTGTTAATCAAATTGAATAAAATTTCACTCTCCTAAAAACCTATACCAATACTGTTTTTTAATAGAAAAGAGCTATTCAATATACTAACAAGTGCATAATGTATGAATAATTGGACAAGTAATCTCAGCGCAAATGTTATTTCGAAATGTAACTTCCTATTTCATTTTTGATTTACTTTTATTGTTTTTTACTTAAAAGGCATTAAAAGAAAAGAAATAAAATACTAAACCTTCTTAGTACCTTCTAATCAAGCCGACGATTTTTTTTACTGTATCTTCTCCGATGGTGAAAAACCGTAGAGTTTAAAAGTTCAAACCATGGGTGCCGCTGTCGCAGCCTTAGCCGATTCAGTTATCGCCCTTGTCGTGATCGCCTCCGACCTTGTTGCTGTCTCATTCACTGACTTTCATGCTGTCATCGCTTTTGCAATCGCCTTTGCCTCCGAAGCCGCACGCCTCGTCGCCCTGTGCAACAACATTGCCAAACAAGGCGATTTTTCATCCGATGCAGCCCTCGACACTGCATTCGACGACCTTGTCGCAGCGACTGTCAACTTTGACTTTGTAACCGCTGAACACCATGACCCGACAGGTTCAGTCTGGATAACCTCGACGCCACTAATCCAGCCCGAATTGCCACTGTCTTTTGGAGCTTATCACCCAACTTAGCTGCTTCTGCCCATAAACTTCGCCGTGTGTCCGGTACGATCGAATTCTTTGACGTTGCCTCTGACTTTGCCCTTCAGGCTGAATTACTTGGAGGGCGAGCCATACGCGGTGACATCAACCACCGTATGATAGAAGAACACATACTGGGCGCAATAGCTGTCTGTCGCGAATGCTTCGTTCAGAATATGGGAAGAATGGA
>JAOYMZ010081019.1:0-11452 GCA_025802335.1 Pinguicula primuliflora
AGCTAAAATCTTGTGGTTTGGGGAATGAAATGGACTAAAATGTAGCATGAAATAAGCCCTAATTAGGTGCTTATCAATATGGCTTCGGAGAGGATCAGAGGATACCAAGAAAATAAATGGTGCATTTTTGAAGATTTTAATGCTATCTTACATAGAGAAGAGAGAAGAGGGGTGGATGAAAGTAACAGGGAAGAGATAAGTAGGTTAAGAGAATTTAAGGAAGAAAACCAGGTAATTGACTTGCCATTAAGTAAGAGGAGATTCACCTGGTATAGACCGTCTATGGGTTCTATGAGTAGGTTAGATCGATTCTTATTGAATGAGAAGTGGGTAGGGGTCAACTGACAATGGTACCAGGAGGGATTGCAAAGAGACCACTCAGAACACATCCCTGTACCTCTCATGGACAGAGTGACTAATTGGGGACCTAAGACCTATAAGGTCCAAGATGAGTGGCTGGTGGACAAGGAATTCCGAACTATGGTTGAAGATGAATGGAGGCAGACTGAAGTGGAAGGCTTTAAGGGCTATATATTAAAGGAAAAGAGTAAACATCTCAGAGAGAAAATCAGAATATGGAACAAAGACAGGAATGGGCATAGTGAAGCGAAAATAAAGAGAATAAAGAGTCAATTGAGAAGGATGGAAAATGTTGTTGAGGAAGAAGGATTGGGGGCGGTGAATCAGGGGGAACCAGAAGTACTATGGGAGGAGTTATGTAAGCTACAGAAGGAAAGAGAGAAATCTTGGTACCAAAAATTAAGGCTACATTAGATAAAACAAGGAGACGCAAATACACGAGTCTTCCATGGCATCGTGAACAGCAACAGAGTGAGAGATAAGATTATTGGGGTATGGAATGGTGTTGTATGGTTACAAGAACTGGAGCAGATTAAGGATTGGTTCAGGGAGAGTTTTGAAAGGAGATTTAAGGAGATGAATCAGAATAAACCAAAATTAAGCGAAGAGGGGATGAAAAGATTCACTCGAGCAGCAACAGATAGTTTGGTGGTGAATTGCAATGAAGGGGAGATTTTGGCAGCAATAAGTGACTGTGGTGGATGCAAAAGTCCAGGGCCGGATGGACTAAATTTCAATTTTATCAAAAGCTTTCTGGCGGTGATGAAGACAGACATAGTGAACATGGTCCAGGAATTTTTTAGGAATGGACGGATGGTAAGGGGGAGTAATGCTTCTCACATTGTGTTGGTGGCTAAACAAAGATCACCACAGAGGGAGGAAGATTTTAGACCTATTACACTAGTGAACAGTGCCTACAAGATAGTGGCAAAAGTCCTATCAAAGAGGATCAGGGGAGTAATGGATGATATTATTTCAGAAAATCAGTCAGCATTCATAGGCAGTAGACAACTCATGGAGGGGTTCCTATGTGCTAATGAAACTGTGCAGGATATGAGAAGAACATGGAAACAAGCTCTGATTTTGAAAGTTGATTTTGAAAAGGCATATGACACGGTTAATTAGGGATTTCTGGACAATATGGCAGATTTGATGGGCTTCCCAACCAAGTGTAGAAGATGGATTATGAAATGTTTAACTTCTGCTTCGAGTTTAGTACTGATAAATGGAAGTCTCACCAAAGTGTGCAGACCACAAAGGGGGTTGAGATAGGGCGACCAACTATCTCTGTTCTTATATTTGATTGTAGCACAAGGCTTATCATGGTTAATGGATAGAGCAATGCAGTAACATTAGATTGATCCGGTGGAAGTGGGAGGTAATGAAGTTAAAGTTTCATACTTACAATATGCAGATGACACTGTTTTCTTTGTGATGGGAAATTGGCATAGTGTAAGGGGATTGAAGGCTGTATTGAGATGTTTTGAACTGGTTTCAGGTCTGAAGAAATGATTGGAGTTAACATGGAGGGAGAAGGGACTGTAGAAATAGCAAAGTATTTGAATTGTAAAGTAGGTAGTCTTCCGATAACTTACCTTGGGTTGCCAATAAGGACACGTGAAACATATGGAGGGATGTGGAATGAGTTGGTTGCAAGAGTACAGAAAAGAATGGAAAATTTGAGATTCAAGAATATATTAATGGGTGGAAGGCTCGTGCTTATTCGTTCTGTGTTATCCTCGCTGTTGATTCATTATTTTTCCATGTTCCTAGCTCCTAAGAAAATTTTACATAAACTTGAGTCTATCTGTAGGAATTTTTCCTGGGGAGTGAGGAATGAAGAGAAAAAAGTGTCTTGGGTAGCATAGGATAAAATTTGTCAGCCCATAGATAGAGGGGCTGGGGATACGTAGGTTCGAAGACATGAATAAGGCGTTGTTTGGCAAATGGATAGGAAAAATTCTAGAAGGGAAAGATACATTGTGAAGAAGAGTTATATGATCTAAATATGGAAGAAGAGAGGAGCTGTATGTAGGTAATCAGAGGGAACTTAGGGAGGTGAGGGAAACAAGTAGAGAACAAGGAATGAGGGGGAGAGGGATAGTCAAGTGTTCGGTGTGGTGGAAAAATATTCAAAAGGTGGCGGGTGAGCAATGGGTTGTGGAGATGATGGAGATCAAATTGGGTGATGGGAAAGGGGTAAAGTTTTGGGAAGATATATGGTGTAGTGGGAAGATGTTGAAGGATGAGTTCATTAGATTATATATGCTTAACACACAAAAAATGGGATATGTGACTGACCATGTTAAATGGGAAGGGGGTGAACGGAGTTGGAATATTGTGTGGAGAAGGGAGTTGAGGGAATGGGAGAAAAGTGAAGTTGAGAGAATAATTTCTATGCTTCCTTATATTGTATTGCAGGAAACGATCAGTGATGCTTGGAGGTGTAAAGATAGTGACTCCGGGAGATATGAAGTGTGCATTGCCACAAGAAAGTTGAACGAAGCAGCACCAGAGCTCTATGATGAAGCCATGCAACAAAAGTTGCAGCAAGCATGGAACCCATATCTGCCAAAGAAAGTGCAACTTCTTGGCTGGAGGATGTTACAAAACTGATTGCCCACCCTTGCTAATTTGAAGAGGCGACTGATCATTCCTGATGAAGTAAGTGATGTTGTCCCAACTGTGATGGTATGATTGAAAATGAAGAGCATATATTTGAACAGTGTGATATTGCTATGGATGTGTGGGATTTGGTGGTGACTTGATTGCAAGTATCATACGGTGGGGCTGGTTTATCTTTACCTCAGTTTATTGTGTTGAAACCGTGTGGGGTGAATAGCAAAATCTGGATGGCTTTATGGTTTGCTGTGGTATGGATGCTTTGGGTGAACAGAAATGCTACCCATTTTTGTGCTCCAGATATAAATGCGAACAGGATATTGCTACAGGTTCAAGCTGCAACATGGAAATGGTTTAATGCTAGCCATGAAAATTCTTTTGTGTATGGAATAGGTGAATGGTTACGAGATACTATGTCGTGCCTTAGGGGATTGTAAATATAGATGTGTAAGCATCGAAAACAATGATATGGTGACGATTCTTTCATCGTTTTTACAAAAATTTTGCTTAACAAAAAAAACACTTTCAAGCCTCTATTATTTTAGAGTTTGAACTTATACCTCTATGGTATCTTCCACATTGCCATAAGATTTTTTAGTTGCATATGATTAAGCAGGAAAAACTCAACATTTAACCATACCCTTTCATGACACTGATGCAGGAATCCATCTCTGAACTCGCTTACACTTTCGTTATCACTCCAAAGGTCCAACCCGACAAAGAAAGTTTGACCATGACAAAGCAAGTTTCCATCACAAAGTAAAAGGAAACAGATATAGAAACAAGTTACTAGGTATCTGGGATGAGGGAATATGGATAGAAGAGGTCAATCAAGTGAAAGAAGGCTTCAGAGCCCATGTTGAAGAAACATTTACAGAAACAAACACAAATAGACCCCAAATACAGGATCTCACAGTCAAGTATCTATCAATTGAAGCTGCTCACACACTTACTAACAGATTCACTACAACAGAGATACAGGAAGCAATACACAGTTGTGAAGGGAAGAAAAGCCCTGGGTCCGATGGTTTGAATTTCAGATTTGTGAAACACTTCTACCACATCATGGAAAAGAACACACAGGAAATGATCCGCTGCATATTTACGCTCCAAATATGCAGCGGATATTTGTGAAACAATTCTACAGGACACTGACTTTTACTGAAAAGACATTCTACGCTCCAAATATGCGGTTCAAGGAGTTTTGATGTTTGGTGGACTAAAGGAACTGAGGACACAACCAGCAACATAGAGAAGATTGGGAGGAAGGCCTAGAGGGCACAAATCGAGCTCATACTGGTGGATTGACAGTCAACTACTGCTACAAGAAACCTGGTTTCAACAACAATGGGAACTAGGCCTGGTGATGGATGACAAATACTTTTTTGGGAGGAGCCATGGCTAGGCAATGACTCCCTAGCAATCAAATACCCAAGGATATATATGAAATCCATGAAAAAGAAGGCATGCATAGCTGCTTTTGGAGAATGGTCCGCTGAAGGATGGAGGTGGTTATGGCAATGGAAATGAGACCTAGACGAATGGGAAACACAAGATCTTTTGTCTCTATCAAACTGCCTATCACTAATCTCATTGCAGGAAAATCAAAATGATAGGTGGAATAACAAACCAAATAACAGTGGTAACTACACTGTAAGAAGAACCTACCAGATTCTACTTGAGGGAATCATCATCGACTCGGCGCCAACAACAATAGAAGAATTGAAAATGTACTGGAATTAGTGGCTGCCACAAAGAATTTCCATATTCATATGGAAATGGAAGCAGGATAGATTACATACCAAGGAAAACCTCCAGAGACAGCAGATAATTACAGCTGATCGAAATATTCCATGCACCCTTTTTATGTATAGGTTCATCACAGAACCAGACTCGGACACCTCAATCGCAACCTCCGAAACAAAGACACATATTTTCAAGGATTGCGCGATAACAACAGGTGTATGGAAGGAATTATCAATCTGACTGGACTTGCCCGTTCTACTCACAACACCAACAGAAGATGAATTCCTCCAATTGAAGCCGAAAGGGGTGATATTAACCATCTGGAGAGCAATCTGGTATGGGTTTATATGGGAATCTGGCAATCAAGGAACAACGCCCATTTCAACAATGATCAACCTGTTCCGGAAGAAATCAGCCGCACGATCAATAGCGCAATCTAGAAATGGATCCAAGCGGAGAAGCATCGGAAAATATTGATGTCTCACAATCAGGCGTCTTTGAAGGATCAGGAAGGAGATATAACTCTCCTTAACTGGATGTTCAGGCCAGGCCCAATTTTAACTATAGTGTAATTATTCTTCAAAGTCTGTTAATGGGCCGACCCAACAGTAAGTAAATATTTACCGGTTTTCTAATATAATTTTTGCTTACCCCCAAAAAAAGTTTGATCATTATCACAACAACAGCAATTTTATGGCCAACAGTGATGCTAAGCGTTCATGCCCGGTAAAAAACAATGTATGAAACCCATACAATATTTGCCGAAAGTATAATATATTATTTAGATAAAATAAAGTACAACATAATTTGAAAAATAAAACAATACAAGCACACGACTACATTATAGAAAATAATGATGTCCTACTGCAAGAAAACAAAGAATCAAATCACATTGGAGCAAAAAAAGTATACCATAATGTCTAGTGTACATGTTGAAGTATTCCTGCTTGGACCCGAAGTATATATGCTATATATTTTCACGATCATCTGATCTCTCTTATTGGTTCACTCTTGAGTTGTCTCCATGGTTTGATATATATACTCTACATTTGGATGATCTTTTGTATCCAAATCGAACCAAATGTTTGGATCATTCTCGAGGGGGAATCATCCTGCTTATTTTCCTTCAGGAAGTTATGTAGCATAGCACAAGCCATAATAACTTTGTTATAGCATTCGATTGAATAGATCATTGCAGAGCGTAAAAAATATCGCCCTTCAATACTCCAAATGTGCACTCAATTATATCACGTGCTTTCAAATGCTTCAGGTTGAAATACTCCTTCACAGTTTGTGGATCCCGATTGTCAGTTGTCTATTCCTTCCAATTATACATAGTACGCCAATAGGGAACCAAGAACTCCCCGTGGTTGATATACTCATTATCCCCAAAATAATATGTATCTACAAAGCCATAAGTTAGTGCAATTCGTGCAATATCACAAATTTAAACAACCAATAACATTGTTAGAAAAACGTATTGTCGTCTATCTCAACGTACCTAAAGACCATTTTGATGCCACAATGCATCTCACATCACACAATATTTGGCAGTAGATCCTTCCCAACCCGTCAATACATAAACGAAGCCCCCATCTCGGTCACAAACCCTTCAGGGCCAATCAAATGGCTACCTAACGTTTTATAACGTTAAATTGTAATTCATTAAAAACATAGATCAGTCAAAGAGGGATTGACCTAGTGGTCTTAAGAGTGATAATTGCACTCACAAGTTACGGGTTCAAATCTCCTCAGCGACATTACCTATCTAAAAAAATTAAAAACATAGATCAAACGTAATAAAAAACAAAAATTATTTGTCTGGTGGCAATTAGGGGAACTCCTGACTAATAGGTCTAGAGTTCAAGCCACAGCAAGCACGCTTGGTCAAGCCTAATCAAGAGGAATTTTTGAGGTGGGTGCAGACCCCATGATTAGTCAGGAGTGCAAGAAGTAGAGAATGGAAGTGCAAAGTTAGCTCACGTGCAGTCGTGCTCCGCGGTGTTGCCAAAAAGGTTATGGACCCACCGGCATCTTTTGCCAGCATTTGCGACCCCAGGTCAGGCGGGATCACCCGCTAAGTTTAAGCATATCAATAAGTGGAGGAAAAGAAACTTACAAGGATTCCCTTAGTAACGGCGAGCGAACCGGGAAGAAAGCCCATCGTGAGAATCGGGCGGCCATGCCACACGAATTGTAGTCTCCAAAAGCGTCCTCAGCGACGAACCGGGCTCAAGTCCCTTGGAAAGGGGCATCGGAGAGGGTGAGAGCCCCATCGTGCCCAGTCCCCAAAATCCACATCCCTCCGGTTATTGTGATCAAGTCCAAAATATAAGGATTGAATCTGCCTCCAGTGTGGGAGTCCGTGGTTTGGGCATCTCTTGAGCAATCCTTTGATACATACGCGTATGAGGGATGAGAGACAATCAGCTGCTCTAGTCCTCTGCTTAGCACCTTAGCAGAGAATGGGAGATCAGGGATCCTCTGATGTAAGACTCTTGATGATTTAAAATATCCTGAGAATGTGCCTTTTGTAAGTATGGAGAAGCTGCAATTAGAAACGAATCACCATATCATATCAATCAATATTTCTCCAAATCCAAATAAGTGCATAATCCTTTACAGGCTCTGCCACAACATTAGCAGAACTATTATCATTCTTTTTCTTTGCACTCTTGAGATGGCATGGCTTCCCAAAATTCCAATATTAGGTTCTTGACCTGATCTGGATTTCTATATCCCTCTATTTTCATTCCTCAGTACTTAGTCAAAAAAGTCTCACCAGCATCTCTTCATCCAAGAGAAAGTTGCGAACATCCAGGTCGGCATTCCTCTTCCCTCAAAATGTGTTTGTTGTCCTTCTAAGCCGCAAGAGGAATCAGTTGACCACTTGTTTTCTTATGGTGAAATGGCGTAAGGAGTGTGGTATATAGTAGAGCAACAATGTGATTTCCTAGTTTCTGTAACATCCCTGTCAAGGCGACTTGATATTTGTAGTAATATGCCAGGAAGTGCAACTGTTAGCTATATCGGAAGAATCCTTCCTCTATGTGTATGCTGCCAAATCTGGGTTGCAAGATGTTTAGATATTTTCCCGTCAGAATTTCTTACTGTGAAATATATATCAAGCAGATCGTGTGAGCTACACAGATACAAATGACCATAGGTTTATCAAACCTCACTAGCACCACAAATCATGCTGATGCCAAATGCCTAAGAATGCTGAACATCTCAAAATTTTCACCTGTAGTTAAGTTCAAAACTATTCAGATTTTGCTATCTCTTGTTGCTTGGTATGACTTAAAATGTGATCAACTTGATGTGAAAATTGCCTTTTTGTATGGTGACATAGATGAGGGAG
Source organism: Pinguicula primuliflora (assembly GCA_025802335.1). Classification (NCBI taxonomy): domain Eukaryota; kingdom Viridiplantae; phylum Streptophyta; class Magnoliopsida; order Lamiales; family Lentibulariaceae; genus Pinguicula; species Pinguicula primuliflora. The sequence goes on from JAOYMZ010081019.1 coordinate 8,090, forward strand.
GACATATTAATGGAACAACCTCTAAGATATGTGGATGAAAACTATCCTGATTTTGGATCTATAAACTATTGTAGCCTGAAAGGATCTGCCAGCGAAGTTCCTACATTTCGTGCTGGTGAGTACAAACGCTCCTCTAACTGTGGTTGACTATCCTCCCCCTGGAGAATGTAACAGGAGATCTTTCTGCCTTCTAATCTCTAGGTAGTTCTGTACATGGAGTCTGGACTGAATAAATCTTTTCGTCCCATTAGCACCTAGAATTTCATGCTTATAGTGGCTGGTTGCTAATTTAGTGCTGTTAGGATTTTGATTTCAGAGTAAACCGTGTATGCTTATGAACCACGGATGTATGCATCTCGTATTACTAAGTTACTTTCTCATTTTTCTCGAATTCGACATGAAGTAATGTGTTATGGAAATCAAGAGTCATCTACTTGATCGATAATTAGGCTATACGGATTGTGATTTTTACTCGTCACGTGCCGAACGCCGTTCTCCACTTCCTTTAGTGGAGTTATTGGGTCCAATTTTTCTGAGTCTATGGACTATGTTATTTAATATTCATTTTAGTGGAGGAGATATTCTACAAATCAGAGTGTTGGGCCATGAGTCTTGCACATGTACGAAGATTTGAAGTGGCGGAGATGCGGATGCTAAGGTGGATGTGTGGTCGCACGAAATTAGACAAAATTCCATATGAGGTATTTAGAGATACACTAGGTGCCGTATCTATAAGTGCCAAAATGAGGGAAGGAAGATTGCGATGGTTTGGACATGTACGCAAAAGGAGTTTGAACGATCCAGTCAGGAGAGTCGAAGGATTACAGGTCGAAGGGCGACGAGGGCAAGGGAGACCTAAGAGAACATAGGACGGGCAAATTCGGTTAGATTTAGTAAGATTAAACCTCTTCGAAGACATGACCTCTGATAGGATGAGTTGGAGATACCGTATTACGATCAGAGATGCATAGGACTATATACAGTAGTTAATTGCTTACTGATATCCAGACTGATGGGTATTTAGTTATTTAGTTTAATCGTTATTGGCGTATGCATTCATTTATTTCAATATGTACGTAGTGTATGGTTGGGATAAGTAGGTATCTCAGTTGTACTTGTCCCTCATTCTTATTACTTTACTATTATTAGTACTTCTTTTTTTTGAGCTAGGGTCTCCACGGAAACAATCTCCCTATCTTGTTGTGGGATCGGGGTATGATTGCGTACATCTTACCCTCCTCAGACCCTGCCTAAGGACGAGATTAACTGGGTATGTTTGGTTTGGTTTGGTTTGGTTTAGTAGAGGAGATAGAAAGTTTAGCAAGGTATTATTATGTTGAATGAGAAATGATCTATGACCAACCTTTATTGTCAACCCAAAGTTGGAAAAAACAATAAAAAAAATTTGATGGAGAAGGAGTGGACTCCTCCTCCAGAATTTCTTATCCTTTTCCACCCCAAACGGTTGGGGTTGAAGTACCAGTGCAACCTTTGTAGAAGAAAACAGCAGGCCAGTGATAGCAGCACATAGGAGATTGAACCCAATGATGAAAGAAGTGTTGAAGAAGGAAGTGTTGTAGTGACTTGATGCTAGAGTTATTTATCCCATCTCTGATAGTGCCTGGATCAGTCTTGTGCAGTGTATGCCTAGGAAAGGAATGAGGACTCAGACTTTGATGTTCACCACTCAAAAAGATTTAAAAAATCTCAAAAAAGAAAAACTAGAAAATAAAGGAAGACTACTTAAAAACCAAATCAACTCAAAAAACAAGTAGATATCCCAAAAGATCCCAAAAGACTGCCTATATATGAGTCAACTACAATTCTGGGAGGAGCGGAAGTATTCATCCTATTTACGTACCTAAAAAAATCATCCTTCTAATCCGAACCAAACAACACAAGGCAACACAATATCTGTCGGGAATGAACATTATTTAAGTTGCATTGATCATAATTTATGTACAGAAATTTTTAGGTGCCGAGCTTATGATGTTGAATCCACAACTTATTCTGTCGAAATTTTTTCTTGGCCGTCGGATTAGTATTCGACAGCCAGAGATCTCGCGGGTCAATACCCGTGACCCGAATACGGTCACACGGGTTATAACTCGTGTATTTTTTTTAAAAATCTGCTTTCCTTCTTCTTTTTTGTCTTTGTTTTTTTAGAACAGCAACAATTATGGTGGGTCGACTGTTTTTTTCCAACGATTTATAAGGTTTTTTCCAACGATTTATGTATATGGGGTTTCTCATAACCGTCGGAGAACTGAAATTCCTGAACTTCTTCCCTATACATGTGTTTGTTCATTGAGGAAATGGAATTTTGAAAATGGGTTCTTTTGAAGAGACGAATGCCCGGTGTAGAGATGGAAAATTGGAAGCTCTCAGAGCTTCCATTGGCATCGGGGACCAAGGAGAGTATGTTGGTAGCAAGCATTGACAATTTCACTGAATTTAAAGGAAGGAAATGAAGATTGTAGATTGATCGGAAATGAAATCCAAGAGAGAAGATCTGTTGTGAAAATAGGATGGATAGAGTCAAACAACAGTTAATAATTTGTAGGAAATAATACCGAAGATAAATAGAATACAAAGATTTACGTGGAAAACTCCTAAACAAATCAGGGGAAAGCCACGGGCAGGGATAGAAGAATTCCACTATGAAAGAATACAGGAGTTACAATTTCTTTAGACCACTAGGAGATACCACTTGTAATCTCTCTAGAGAATAAATGATAAATACTCAAATTTTCTATTTTTCTCTCTAATATTTCTCTCTGTAATGAGAGTCGGAGATTTTGGGATGATGAGAATGAACAAAGAACTCATCTATTTATAGATGAAAGTTGCATGTGTTAGCATGATCTTTTTTTCTTCTCACGCATGCTCATTTTTTTCCCACCATCCAACTCTTTTTTCCTCTTTTCAACTTCACATTTATGCTCACATGGGGAGCATATTTTTTCCTTGCCGACAATCTCCCACTTGAAGCTTTGATTAATTGTCAATCAATCTTCATGCCATTCTTTCTACCCTGCCATCCTACTGCTTACATTTCTACTAGGCCACACAAGGAACGACACCAAATAAATTTGTCCGTATTGATCGCCTTTATCATGTAATCTGCTAGGTTCTCTTCAGTATGAACTTTCTACATATCCACCGTACCTTCTTCCACTTTCTCAAGAACGAAGTGATACTGAACCCTTATGTGTTTGGTCCTCGAATGAAAGGCTGGATTCCTTGCAAGATGCAAGGCACTCTGACTGTCACAAAACAAAGAAATCGCATCTTGTTTGTGCCCGAGTTCCTCCAGTACCATCTTCAACCATACCGCTTCTTTACTGGCTTGTGTAGCTGCTA